>CBVK0100247117.1:0-14743 GCA_900067695.1 Picea abies | reverse complement strand
TTTTTGTGCTCAAGTCCATTACCTGTAAATACCTCTCTAGATAGGAGGGAATGTTAATATTATGGTAGCTACGGGAGGTATTTACCTCCATGTGTGAACCTGATGAGAATAGAAGACTCCGGGAAGCAAGAGAAACCCTAATGAGTTGGCTAATAACCCTAGAAGCCTTGTCAGCTCAATAAGATAATTTATATTAGGTTATTAGACTCCAAGAGAAGAAGTCGTCTAGAAATAATAATAATATACTGAACAGACACATACCCAAAAGGAAAAGTCTGCCCCATCAAAACTGGCAGAACCACTATAACAGGGCGCCAGTTCTCATTTGCAACATCTCAGAATTGCAGTTCTACAGTTTGGTGCGCATTGCAGTTGTAGTTTTGTGCGCAGGTTTGGAGGAAGATCTGGTGCAGCTGCAACAACAAGTTTTTCAGTATTGGCTTGGACTATCTATTGGCGAGGGTTTGGACTATTTGATCAGCTTTTTGTGATGCACTATCCTTAGGGAATGATGCGCTACCCTTTGTTTGGCTATCGAGCCTAGGGTTTGCTTCCGAAGGAATTCTCAGTCAAGGTTAAGGTGCTCGGAGGGAGGCTTCGGCCTATGGTTGGGTGACAAAGGTATCGTCAATGGTAAAGCGAACACACACCATCTTCTATATTCTAACATATGGCTCATCCTGGAGTCACAAAGATGAAGGAAGACCTTAAACCTTTATTCTTTTGGAAGGGAATGAAGACTAATATAATTAACTATGTGGCGATATGCCTTGAATGTCAACAAGTGAAGGCTGAACATAGACATCCAATGAGATTATTACAGTCACATGCAATTCCTTAATCGAAATGGGAAGTTATATCGATGGATTTTATTGTTGGATTTACATTGACGGCAAGGAGACACGATTATATTTTTGTAGTTGTCGATACTTTGACCAAGAGTGTGCATTTTATCCCAATTTCTATGACATATCAAGCACCTGACATAGCTAGAATTTTTGTTAATGAAATTGTAAGATTGTATGGTGTACCAAGGAAGATAATATATGATCGAGTATCGATATTTATCGAACGTTTTTGGACCAATTTCCAAGAGGCCTTGGAAACACAATTGAATTTTATTACAACATATCACCCTGAAAAAGATGGAAAAACTAAAAGAACGAATCAAATTCTAGAGGATATACTTGGAATATATGTGATGGATCAACATAAACGATGGGAAGAATTTTTACCATTGGTAGAATTTTTGTAAAACAACAGTTATCAGGATACGATAAAGATGGCACTTTTTGAGTTTCTATGCAGATGATCATGTAGGACACCTTTGAGTTGGAATCGACTAGAGGATAGGGTCCTGGTGAGACTAGAAGTGATTCAGGAGATGGAAGATCAGATGCAATCCATAAGGCAAAGTATTAAGGAAGTGCAAGACTGACAAAATGGTTATGCAAATGCACATTATATAGACCATATTTATGAGATTGGTGATAAAGTATTTTTGCGGGTGAAGCCGCACAAGAGATTGATTAAGTTTGGAAAGGGTGCTAAACTCTCTCGAAGGTTTGCGGGACCTTTCGAAGTTGTAAAAAAGAAAGGACCCATGGCTTATCGACTAACCTTACCCGATTCTTTGAGCCATATGCATGATGTGTTTCATGTTTCAGTTTTAGGTTATTATATTTTAGATCCATCACATATTAGTGACTTGAGTGCTCGACAACTATGGCGTCGAATAGTCATTAAGTGAAAGTCCAGTGGGACAGTTATAGTCCACATTGTGCTACTTGGGAGGATGCATATGAGATGTGTCGGCGGTTTCCTTATTTATTTAGAGAGCTTGATTTATAGATTAGTAGTAGCTATATTTATGTTTCATTATTAGATTGTACAAACTTCGGGACATAGTTCAAAACAAGAAGGGGTGTATGTAACATCCATACTTCCACTGCCTACATTTCATAACACTCATTATTCTTTGAGGACACTTGCGTGCAAGTGATCTGGTTAAACATGGTACTTTCTGATTATCTGATTTGGTTTATGAAATTATGCTATGATTTAATATTGAAATCTTGATATGTTATTATTATTGATGTATAGCATTGACATGTATTATGATGAGGTTTCCTAAGTTTGCAGGAAATGAGACATGATGAGGATGTTGAAGACATCGACATACTTCCTTGGACTCCAGATTAAGTCAGAGAGTGGACTATTGACTTTTATTATGGGTACTTGTTTTACTCATGCATGTGTTATGACGATGATTCAATCAACATTGGGCAGAGTGAGTAGTCAACTATATTGGGAAAATAGGGGAAATTTGTATGAGGGAGAACATTTAGTTTTGATAGGAACAAAATAAAAGAGCATTGGAGTTGGAGTAAGAAGACTAGGTGAATTCTAGATCATGTTAGAGTATTTTGGAGTGTTTTTGGAGCTGAAGATTGAAGAACTAGGTTGCAGGTCCGAAGAGTAAAATCTCAGGGGAGTTTCACTATAACAACAAGTGTTTGTTTTTATTTGTTGGTAGTGTTCTCGGTAGTGAGTTTCCTTGAGTTCCGAGTAGAGAAATTCATGGTTACCTATGCTAGAGAGACCATGATAAATGAATGGGACACTTGATGGAATGAGAGCAGTGAAGGGGTACATTCCTTAAGTCGAGCAAGTCAAGAGAAAGAGAGTCAGAGGAAATTTGGGATAGTTGTAGTAGAATACCAGTGGCTTGTGGGATATTGAGTTGTGAGTGGACTATGAGAGGAACCCTTCTTTTGTGTATTCCTAACCCCAACTGAGGGGTGACTTTCTATTGAGATTTAGAATAACAAGTCTATGGTTGGGTGGAACGTCCTTCCCAAATAGTTAGATGCACAAACATTTTGAAAAATGAGTGTTTATCTAATTTATGAGTTTTCTTACGAGTCTTATGTCTGTGCATTTTATCATGTGTATGAGAATGGTTTTATGTGTTGTTGTAGATGATTTATTAGTTGCATTCATGCTCATTTAAAATGTTTTAGATGCATTTAATTATGGGTATCATAATCTAGTTAAATCCATGTACAATTGTAGTTTGTAAGCTACACGAAATGAGCTAACAAGAAATTTTTTGAATTTATGTGTATTTTTCGCAAGTAATGTTCCTTAGTTAAGTTGGGTAATGTTACACAAGGTCCACCATGGTAAACCATAATGAAACATTGTAAACCATGGTGGAATGTAGTCAACGATAGTTAACCTTGGTCCAGCATAGGTGCTGTGGAGGATCGTCGACATACCACTTTTCTCTTCAACGGATTCAATGGAACCAACTTGATCGTGGAGCCGGAGGCTTCAGTCCTCCCCTCCAAACCCGTGCTCGCCCTCACAAATCATTCGCAGTCTATACTGGGCCGCGCGCTGTATTCAAGTCCTGTGCAGATGAAAAGCAACGGGACGCTTTCACCCTTTAGCACTACCTTCATTTTCTCCATTGTGCCTTCTCCCTCTAACTTAGGGGGTCATGGAATCGCCTTCTTCATGACGCCCCATGCATCTTCCATGGGAGCTCAGCCGTCGGGGTATCTGGGTTTGCTTAATCTCACCAGCAACGGGCAGTCATACAATCATTTATTCGCAGTGGAATTCGACACCACCATGACTCTGGAATTCAATGACATCGACGGCAACCACGTAGGCGTGGACATCAACAACCTCACCTCCGTCCATGCCGAGACTGCTGGCTATTGGAATAGGGGAGACTTCCATAAATTAAGCCTCAAGAGTGGGCAGAACATACAGGCCTGGATCGATTACAATCATCTTCAAACCCATCTCAACGTTCGCATCACGGTGGCCGGCTTGCCGAGACCACAGAGGCCGCTGATATCTCTCAACGAGACCACAGAGGCCGCTGATATCTCTCAAAATCGATCTACGCAGTGTTCTGCAAGAGAAGATGTTCGTCGGCTTTTCGGCGGCCACGGGGAACTTGATAGACGACCATTACGTTCTCGCGTGGAGCTTTACAACCCAAGGCACGGCGCCGCCCCTCAATGTGTCCCGTCTCCCTTCCTTTGCTCACACGGATTCCAAACGTCCGGACCAGGGTTTAATAGCCGGCCTCACTGTGGCCGCTCTGGATCTTCTCTCGCTGGTCATTGTGGCCGTGTTTCTCAAAAGAGCGAAGGAAAGAGAAACGATCGAAAAATGGGAGGAGGAGTACTGGCCCCATAGAATCACTTACAAGGATCTGAGCATCGCCACGGGCAGGTTCCGGGAAAAAAACGTTTTGGGGCAAGGTGGTTTTGGCAAGGTTTACAAGGGCGTTCTCCCTTTTATTTATTTTATTTTATAGGTGTAGCATGTAAAAGCATTGAATGTCTACTGAGTAAAACTAGCATAAGCAAACGCCAACGCCTAAGGGTATTAAAAGTAGTTCAAATATTGGATAAGCGATTTCTTAAAGCTTATAAATGGTTTATAGGTGGCTTTCTTTATTGGATAAGCGGTTTCTTTAAGTTTAAACGTCCAGAGCATTTATTTATTTTATAGGTGTAGCACGTAAAAGCATTGAATGTCTACTGAGTAAAACTAGCATAAGGGAACGCCAACGCCTAAGGGTATTAAAAGTAGTTCAAATATTAGATAAGCGATTTCTTAAAGTTTATAAATGGTTTATAGGTGGCTTTCATAAGCGGTTTCTTTAAGTTTATAAATGCTTTATAAGTGGCTTTCTTTATATGATTGTGAAAGTAATAACGTTAAAAAATATATGATTGGCCACTGTTAAGAAAAATACGGTTGACTATTGCTTTAACATTTAACAATATAGTAAATCATAATTAAGTAACTCCCCCATATCATTAATATTATCATGATTTCAAAATCTTATACGGGTATTCCTAAACTTATATAAAATCATAAAGTTAGCAAAGCTAATGAACCTCAATACGAGGAGAGCACATTTTTCTATATTCCACGCTACACTGGTTGGGTTCGGAAATGATTTATTATAAATAAAAAAAATTTAAATAATGAAAAAATGTCAAAACATATAAACATTGGCTTAAAGCTTTTGAGATTAAATTTCTGACGGATTGAAAAAAATTAAAAGCTCATCTATAAGCAAAATTATGTGATCACGACTTTCAAGAGAAGTTTGGGTGATAGAATTTGAAATTATGTGATCACGGCCTTGAAGAGAAGTTTGGGTGATAAAATGATAACAATTGATCACATTATTTGGTTTGTTGGAAAGATTACAGATTGGGTCATAGAACATGTAGTTTGGCAAAGTAATGTGATGACTCACTTTGAAGAGAAGTTGTTCATTCTATAGCTCATCCATTGTTGCTAGAGAAGTGGTTTGGTAACATTTAATTAGTAATTTGGATCATTATTGTGTATTGATGTAAATAAATAAATTTTTAATTGTTGTGTATGATTGCAATTACAATTTTCATTGTTATTATTGAATCAAGTTTTCTTGTTGTCTTCTTATTTTCCCAAATTTAAGATTTAATATTTCATTACTAGTTTAAGAAAAAGTTATAACTATGAATAACATCTTCTTCATAAATTAGTAATATCTTTCATAATTTACTTTTGATAATGTGATCACTTGTTATCAAAATAATGTGATCACTTGTTAAGCAAAATAATGTGATAGCTTGTTATCATTCTATCACCCAAACTACATGTTTTATCACCCAAATTGTCATATTTCCAACAAACCAAATATTTTTTGTACCTAGTCCTCATCCTTTTGCAAAATCTTTCTTCAAATATCTCTTCCACTTCATCTTGCTCCCTTTATAGCATTTGTGCTTTCCAATCTGTAACTTATGATTCTTATTCATCATCATTGGCACCTTCATTATACTCATACAAATCAACTACATTGAAAATTAGCAAGATGTCCAAACTTTTTGGTACTAAAGCTTGTATGCATTATCTGAAAATTTCTCTAAATTCTGTAAGGCCATATTTTCTTAAATGTTAGTTTGTTATGTACATCTATTTTGGGAACCTCTCCTTTCTTAAAATGTCATAACATTGTGTCCTATTCAACACATTTCTTCTCTCTTCTCCTCGAATTTGCATCTTATTTATACTTCAAGCTACTTTTTCCTATCTTCCTTTTAACCTTCTCATGGATTTTCCTAAATTTTGTAAATGTTTCATCATTTGCAATTCTTACACTTGTTTCGATCAAACTTGTCAAATCTATCACTCCTTTTAGTGATTTCCCATATACAATCTAAAATGGTGTTTTCCCTATCAATTTATTCATTGATTTATTATATGCAAATTCAACTTGTGACAATATCGTATCCCATTTTCCAAGCCTCTCTCCAGATGACCACTTCCATTTTCCCATTAGTCTAGGGATGATATATTGAAATGAATTGTGATTTAGTTCCCAACGTCTTCCATAGGGTGCTCCAAAAACTCCCAAGAAACTTTCTATCCTAATCTAAAGTGATGGTTATTGGAAAAAGTACATGTAATCAAACTACTTCCTTGAAAAACAAAACAACAATGTTTGTGTCATTGTTGGTCTTCTTACATGGGATGAAATGGGACATATTTTAAAAACCCATAAAAAAGCTACTAATAGAGAGTCATTACCTTAATGTGTTCTTAGCAATCAAAGAACAAAATCCATGGTGAAGTCCTCCCATGGTCCATCTAATACATGTATTGGTGTATACAATCTAGTGTGGCTTTTTTCCTTACTATGCCGACAAATTTGGCAACCTTCCACCCATTTCTTCACACTGCTAGAAACTCCAACTCAACATTATCTTTCTTCTACTATAACCCTTTATTTATGTTGAAGAAACCTCCTAAACCAATACTATTCAAATCCCTAATGAGGGTGTCTCTCATCACTCTTCTTGGAATACATAAATACTAATTTCAAAACAACAAAACATCATGGATGGAATAATCCAAGTATGGTTTCCTATCTCCACTCCTTGGTTGTTTACAAGCCCTCCAAGATTCAACAAAATCAACATCATCTTAATACAACTCCTTCAATCTTTCAAGTCCAACTACCTCTATAAACATCTTTGTCACCAAAGATTTTTCCTACTTAACACATTAGCTACACGATTGGAATGTCCACTCCTATACTTTAATACAAAGGATTATCTTTACAAAAACTCAATCCATTGCATTTACTTTTGATTCAACCTTACCTAGTTGTTAATAAACTTAAGGTTTGATAATTGGTGAACAAAACAAACTCTTTGGGAAGCAAATAATGTCTCCACTTCTTTAACGCTTGAATGATTCCATAAAACCCTTGATCATATGTGGCATAATTTTTCTTGAATTTATTCATCTTCTCCCTCAAATAAGCTATTGTTATTCCTTATTTACTCGATATTTCTCCTATTGCTATCCTATTGGCATCACAATCCACTTGGAACACCTTATCAAAATTTGGTAAAGCCCATACTAGTTTTTCTATCACTTTTCTTTTCAAGAGCTCAAAAATCCTTTGAGTTGTTATTGTCCATTGGAAGATTTTCCTCCTACATTCAATTAGTGGTGCACAAATCCCACTAAAAGTTTTAATGAACTTCTTGTAAAAGCTTGCTAAATCATGGAAGCTCCTTAACACAAATGCACTCTTTGGTGTTGGCCATTCAATAATTGCTTTGACTTTTTTTGAATCCATCTTCCCCTTCTTTAGATATCACACATCACAAGTATATTAGTTCCTCCTGCATGAAAAAACATTTATTTAGATTTATTAGTAGCTTCTCCTTCTTTAGCTACTTCAACACTCATCTCAAGTGTGCCAAATGCTCCTCTTTGCTCTTGTTGAAAATTAGTATCTCATCAAGATACACTATGAAAAAGATAGCTAAGAATCGTTTCAATGCCTCATTCATCAATCTCATGAATGTGCTTAGTGCATTTTTCAAACCAAATGGCATGACTAACAATTCATACAACTCTTATTTCATCTTGAAACTAGTCTTGCACTCATCAAGTTCTTGAATATTAATTTGGTGATAGCCATTCTTCAAGTCAATATTTGATAAATACTCATATCCACTCAAATATTCCATTAAGCCATCCATTATTGGCAATGAAAGTATGCAGTTAATGGTTATTAGGTTGATGGGTCTCGAATCCATGCACCTCCTCCATTCTCCTCCTTCGTTTGGTGCAAAGGAAACTCATGCAACACATGGACTTAGGATTTCCCTAATCAAACCTCTATCAAACAAGTCTTGGACCTACCTATTTGTCTCCTCACTTGATATTGGTGTCATTCTATGAGGTGCATTATTCAACAAGATTGAACTAGAAATAAAATCTATTTAATGAGATATACTCATCATCAATGGAAAATCAATTGGAAAGTCATTTGAAAGGATTACCCCATGTTCACCTAGAAACTCCTTCACTTCCATTCATACAACTTGATTCAATTTAGATTTATTTTCCCTTGGAATAATTTCATAGAAGCATTTTGATTTCTTTACATCCTTCAAGAAGTTTTTCGTTGAAACCAACATAACTCTATTGTTGCTATTTTGCTCTCCTTCCTCCTTCATTGGCTACAAATCAAACTTCTTTCCATCCTTTACAAATCGGTAAGTGTTCTTCCTACCATGATGTATTACCTTCGGTCATATTTCCATGGTATCTCCAACAAGATATGGAATCATATGGCATAGAATTTCATCATGATATTCTCCAACATGAAATCTTACCTTGCATTGTTCTATCACATTTATTTGATGACCTTTGACTAACCACGTGACTTTGTATGAATTGGGGTGTGGAATGTTTCAAATTAATATTTTGCACCATTTAGAACTAACTCAGGAATAGAAGAAACCTATGAAGTCATGACAACAAAAGCTAAGAAACAAAAACTAATGCAAGAAAATTAACACAAACCAGAGAAAATAAACTGAGTATCTTCCTGTGTAGATGTAGATATGAATGGAAAGTATGTAGATCTGAAACAAACCCTCACTAACTATGTTGATAGAAAGAACCAACTATAGATCTTGAATATGAGGTTGTAATTTTCTCATTGTGAAGACAATAAGAGTCACAAAACACCGTTATTTTGGTAAATAAACTCTTTGCAAAATAGTTTTGAGTTCCTCGAGCCTCAGATATGCAAGATGACTAACAACTCAAGGCCAGATGAACATGGTCGTATGCGTAGGGGATAGAAAATTACTATATAGATGCTAAACACCGTGAAAACCATCGCCATGTGGCACCTCAACAAAGAAAACTCTCCCTTAGAAAAAAAATTGACCTCTAAACAATGAGATTAATGGTCCAAAGGGAAAATTGATGCCACATTGAAAAGAAGGGTGATTTGTTGGATTTGTCCCTATTGTTGATGCAATCTAGATGGAGATTGGTGGCCACCCACCTATTCCAGCTGGCTCCTAGTGTCCATTTTTGTTCAGCATGTCTTTTTGCACTTCTTTATAATTGTGAGTTCTACACTTCTGGGGCTGTTTGAAGCCTCACACATTCTCCAGGTGGATATAGGTGGCCTCTTGCCTAATCCAACTGGCCTATTTTGTATGTTTTCATGTCAGCACATCTTGTTGTACTTTCAAGGCTGTTTTGAGGCCCTAAACATTTATTTTTTGGCTCCCCACAGTCATACTATAGATGGAGTCGGAGTATGACGACAAAATGTGTATCTCTCTGAAATAACTTTACAACAGGCTATCACGTGCCTAAAAAGGAGTTTGTATGAAAAAGTTATGACCCTAGGAATTTGAGGTACCAAATTACACTAACTTACCCATAGGGCCCACATGACTTTTGCCGTTTCACCTTCTAGGGTTAGGTTTTTGGATGTATAGGGTTTTGGCATTCATGAGTAATCTGAAAAGGGACTATGGAGCCTCATTGCAATCCATTCTGCTGAGACGAATGCGTGTAGTAGCCACATCTCTTCTCAGAGATAGCTACCACCAATTGAGCAAGTTTCAATTCTGTGGTTTTACAGTTTCAGCCTATTTCATTATTTAATAGAAGATATTGTTCACTGAATATTTGTGTTATTCTTCCAATCTCTGTGTTTATGGTATTCAGTCTGTAATCATTTCGCTCCTAAATCTGTATCAGTCATATCAGAGCGGTCTGCTCTTCATTTATTTTTCTTTGTACATGTCCCCGATAAGGTCTTGGTACAAGAAGTTGGGACTCGAACCAATCGTGCCATTACCAGATCGGTCGCACTAATCCCGACAACAAACGATGGGAGATGAAAAGAAAGATGATGGAGCAGGAGATCCTATTAAAATGTTGCTCGAGGAAGCCCTCCCGCGAGAAAGGAATGAAATGATGGACAACTTCTCACAAACCCTTTGATGGTTTCCCACGAGAGAAGCATCTTCATCAGGCGCCCATGCAACCCCCGTCAAGGTACTGGTAAATTTTGATATTACGTTATTTGAAGAACTGATAGATGCAGATGATGTAGATAAATGGTTAAATCTGCTTGAAGGATATTTTCCGGTCCACATTTTTTTCGATTGGGAAAAGATCACTTTTGCACTCCTCAAGGTTGCTCCCCATGTTAAAGACTGGTGGGATACCTACTCTGAGCAAAAGGCCATGGAGGAATCTGCAATTTTTGTGGTGGCCCCTACATGGGATTCCTTCTGGGATGCCATTAAAGAGAAGTACTACCCTATTGGAAGCTACAAGGACCAGTACACCATATGGACCACCCTACATCAAGAAAGGGACCAGATAGTACCGGACTTCACCAATATTTTCCATACCCTCCGCACCAAATTGGGTATCAAATATTCTGAGCATCATCTGGTGCTCAAATACCATGGTTGTTTGTGTAGTGTCCCCAAGGCCGAGCCCCGTTGTAAACCATGTTTTGAAAGGAATTGCAATTATGTTTTATAGGCTAGTGAGCCAAGTTCTTATAAGATGGAGACTTATGTGTTTGTTAGGCCAGGGAGCCTAAGTGTTGAAGGCCAGGAGCCTGTTGTTGTACTTGTATGTATGCAGAACATTTAATAAACTATAAACACCGCCAGGTGCAGACCGACCATGATGAATGAGTGAAGGGGGACTAAGCATCCACAAAGTGGGCAAGGAATTAGGGGCTGGAAGGTGGGAAAGGGGATAAGTGTTGAGCCTAGGGGCTAAGCCTAGTGGGCTTAAGCCTGGGAATAATATTTTAATATTATTCCAAAAAAAAAAGACATGTGCATTTTGTGTTTTATCCTAAGTTTTGGCAAGGGAGGACGTACAAGGGTGATGCATGCTGGTGGAATGCATGCAGTTCCATGGGTGACAAGTGTCAACCCTGACGCATGCGAATAAACGACCAGGGTGAGCCATGAGAAAGGCTCCTCCTCCTCCTCCTCCTCCTCCTCCATTCGACCCTCAGACTGCTAGAAGGTGAACTGGTCTGAATCCTGCAAAGAAACCCTCGTGCATCCTCTGAACCGAAAAGGCATGTATCTGTGTTTGTTTCGGGATAGCCGGTACATCCCTTGTCTGAACAGTTTGAACCTGCGTTGACCCCTACGTGGATTGTTTGTCACGCATCCACGACAACCAGAGCGTGAGTCTATCCTGTGTTGGTGGATTGGGAAATAAGAAATGACCTGCCATTGTTGAACCTGTTGGAAAGCCCGTGTATGTTTTCCCCGTGGGTTGTTGTGACCATGCAGTGTTGGACTGCGTGGGGTCTTGTTGGCCAGTGGTACAATGTTCTCTCCAGGTGAGAGAGGTGATTGAGGTTGGTAGAATAGGTTGTTGGCCTGTGAGAGATTCTCTCCAGGTGAGAGAGTGCGCGGAGGAAGGAGAGGACTCCTGTAAGGAACCCTGTAGCTGCCATAGAGCCCAGAGACTTCTGGTCCGGCCTGTTCCTGTAACCCAAGGCAAGGGAGATTAGCAGTCGAAGGATTGTCCAGGTGACAGAGAAGGTGTATTCTCCTGGGGTGGAACAAGCATGTGGGGAATGAGGGACTGTGGGCAGTGAGCATGGGAGGTTCCTGGGAGAGAATTCCTTCCTTGTAGTTATCTGTTGTTTTCCCTGTAACCTTAGCTAGCCTAGTATTCCTTGTCTTTGGGTGGAGCTTAGTCCCAACTCGGGGGTGACCCACTGCTGAGTTGATGAGCAGTGTCGTCTAAGGCTGGGATGTTCGTGGAAGGCCTGCACTTGGTTGGTGGAATCTACCATTGATAAAGATAAGTATCTGATTCATGTTTTGCATGACTGTGTTGCTTATGTATCATGTTTTCCGCTGTGTATATGAACTAATATGAAAAGATAATTGCTTGCTAATTATGGCAGTAATTCATATGAATACTCTGTGTTGAATGTGTTTATTGTTTAAATGCATGTGGGTTAAATAACATCTGTATGAGTTATGTACAAAATGGTGTTATAGTCTTCTTTTAAGAGCAATTAAACCTTAGTAGCAGAAAAGGTGTGCTACAGTTTGGTATCAGAGCCAAGGTTTTGACACTGAGCCTAGATGGGCCAGTGGAGCAGTCTTTGGATCGAGAATGCGAGGGGAAATTGGGTCTGGAAAGCCAATTTCATACCCTGGTTTGCTCCAAAATGTCAAGGAGTTACTTGACAAGTTTTAAAGCTCGGGAGATATAGCGGTGTTATGAAACCGCAGCCAGTGTGGTATGAGTCCACAGGGAGAGAGGCTTCACACCAGTGGTGTAGGAGCTCTAGGATCTGTTCAGGAGGGAAGGCGAACCCTTGTGACCATCAGATCTGAAAAGTGTGCATGGGTTTTAAAGCCCTTTGGATATTTCACAGGAGTGTGGAAATCGCGATACGCGAAATCCCGAATTAGTCAGGACCGTCCATCTCAAAGGGACAGGTGGCGATAATAAAGAGCCCGTCAGCATTTCGCATGCCAAAATATCAGGATATCGGCATTCATGAAATCGGGAGTCACGATGACAAGAGGTCGGGAATTTTCATGGTAAAAGTCCCAGGAATGATCCGAGTCGTTTGTTTGTAGGGACACGTGGCGGAGATCGAGCGACCCATCGGTATATCGGCCATCGGGGTTTTGAGTTGAAATAGAACTTTGTCATCGAGGAATCGCAAGTTGCGAAATCCCGAGATTGGATCTGATCCATCCGTTAGTTGGGACACGTGGGCAAGATTGGGAGCCCATCGACATATCGGGGTTCGGTGTTTCGCGAATCCTGAAGACAAGGCACCCGGAGCATTTGAAATCGTGATACGCGAAATAGCGAGAAGCGGCGAGGACTGTCCATTCTTGGGGACGCGTAGCCGAGATAAAGGCATTCGGGAAAGTTCCAAAAGGAGATTCATCCATCGGGAAATCGAGGTTCGGGGAATTGCGAATCTTGAGGACATATGTGTTTCGGCATTGGAAAGTCCGAAACCCCGATAGGAGGTATGACTGTGGTAGGGAGGTCGTGTGAACCACGATTCTAGCCCAGATGGCTAATGGGAGTTAGAGCGCATTGGCGTTTCGAAGCCCAAAACCCCGAAAGGATTTGGACCATTAGATCTAGCTCGTCGAGGATCGTTGAATCACGTATAAGAAACTGTGTATCAGATTTCGGGGATAGGAGTGACAAGAGGTTGGGAGTCACTGCGTAATGAAGTCCTGGGCACCGAAAACCTGAAAGTCCCAAAAGTCCCAAAAACTAAAGTTTCAAAAAAAAAAAAAAAACCAAAAGTGTAGAGCCGAACGAGAGCTCTGAAAACCCATTGGAATCGAAATGTCTTTTGTTCTTGTTCATATTAGTCATAAATGTTGTGGATTGTTCGTGAAGTTTTGATGGCCTGACAAACTTCGAATTTAATTTCACAGTGCATGTGAAGAGTTCAACGGAGGTCAGGACTCCAGTTAACCAACGCCGAGTATGGAGTGGGGAAAGGTTCAGATTACCCCTGAAATAGAAGACGAACAGGAAGGAAAGGATGTTAACCTGGGAGTCGAAGGATCGAACTCCAATGGGCATGGAAAAGAGAAGGATAAGGAAGGACGCATAATGAAAATCATTGAAAGATTGCAAAGAGAGGCCAAGGCTCACCGAGCTGATAGTTGAAAGCTCATCAAAGTCAGGGATCAGCAGGGTGAATTAAACTTAAAATTTTTGAAGAGCCTGGAAAGAATAGAGAAGAAACTCGAGAAGGGAAGAGACTCAAGTAAGACGGAGAGTCACAGAACCCATGGGAGAAGAAGTAGGTCGAGGAGTGGTAGTTGACATCTTAGTCGCTCCCAAAGACATTATGATAGGGAGACACACAGTAGTTCAAGCCCGTCCCCTACCAGAAAACATAAAAAATCTGGAAATGAGGAATTGAAAGGGGAGATGAACAAAATTAAGCCTCCAACATTCAATGGAGAAAATAAGAAGAAGGAATATGTCGAGACATGGTTGCTTGGCATGAAGAAATACTTCCAACTGCAGAATTATTCTGCCCATGCAGAAGGAAGAATTGCAATGTACCAACTGAAAGGAAAAGGATCCATGTGGTGGGATCAGTTTGTGCAGGTGCAGCACATCAAAGAGAAAGAGGTCACTTGGAAGGAATTTAAGAGGTATTTCGAGAAGAAATACCTAACTAAAAGATACTATGACAGAAAGATGAAGGAGTTCTTCGAACTCAAGTTGGGAAGTATGACCATTGATGAGTATGAACGAAGTTTTATGGAACTACTGAAGATGTTCCATTCATCAAAGACGAGGCTATCAAGATTCAGAGGTATCTGAGTGG
>CBVK0100247116.1:0-17450 GCA_900067695.1 Picea abies | reverse complement strand
GAGGGGGAAGAGAGTCGGTGAAAGGGGGATATGACGGGAGGAGTCTTACGAGGGAAGGATTATCATTTTGGGGAAGAGAAGCATTTTGGAGGGGAGACGGTAGTTCTGGTTTCTTTTCTTGGATTTTTTGGTTCTGTGGTGGAGTTCTGCAGTCTTTAAGAATCATTGCAGGGGGCACCGGGTTCCTGGGGGTTTTGGGCACGGGGGCTAGCATTCCTTTTGGTTTACTGGAGCTAGGGAGCCGAACAGGCTGCTCCTAGCTGGCTGGGAGGTTAGTCGGTTTGGGCAGAGTTGATTAGTGCATCAGGATAGGTAAGTCATCAACAAGAAAACATGGAAGGGATAACCATATCGACAGAAATTAGCATCAGAAGCAGGTATTTTATTATGAATTGTTGAGTTATTTTCATGCTATAGATAGATTTTAATTTCTGCAGAATATTTAGTCTTATGATGTGAATGAATAATTTACGTATGAGAAGGCAATTATATATTAATTGTATTAAATTTTGTACTTAATTAAGTACGGTCACTACACTCCCCAAGGAGATACACTTGGTTGAATATACATTTTGTCTAATCAATCTTGAATTTGTTATTTTAGTTCATTAAGTTCTAATATATTCATCTCATATGAAGCCTTTGAACTGACACCACTCTAGATAATAAGTCTATGGAGAAATCTATCTCTCTCTTAAGAGGTAATTCAAGAATCTCTTGGAACACGTCTTGAAATTCTTGCAACATAGGGAAATTTTCTATATCCTTCTTACTTTCTTATTTTTCATTATCTATTACATGAGCAGCGAATACTTTGAATCCCTTACAAACACATATTTTAATCTATAAGTCTGAGACCTTCCTAATACTAACGGTTCTTGGTATTCCTTTAATATCAATAGTGTTACCAATGTCATCTATATAAGTAAATGTTTTATCATAGAAATTTAGAATTACCTTATATTTTTCTAACTAGTCCATATCGATTAATACATCATATGATCCTAGTTGCAAAACATTCAAATTTTCTTGAGTTTTAAATCCATTCATACAAATTTCACAACTTTTAAGAAGATTTGTAACTTTCCTTTTTGTTCGTGTAGCAAGCTGTAGTAGACATTCTTTTTCAAAATTTTCTTTCCATAATTTACAAATTTCTACTATCTTAGGTGAAACATAACATAGACTTGCACCTAGATCAATCCAAATGGAAATTGGTTGATTATTCAACATACCTTCTACTTCCACCATGGAAGCTTAATAATCAGCTTGTCTCTTTTCCAAGGATGCATTAATATTTGGGGTACTCCTTGTAATTTCACCAATTGTAGTGGATTCTCAAACTGTATGTATATTGTTGTTGTTTTTCTTTCTATGAGGACAATCTTTGAAATAATGTGGTTCACCACACTCCCAACGCTTTACCAGTTCTTTTTGGACAGTTTATTTGTTATAAAAAGTTGTTGGTTTTGCATTTTTAATATCAGATGGGTTATAAGGCTTATTATTTCTATAGTTATTTCTCTAAAACTCATTTTCAATGTTCTTATTAAAAAACTTTACTTCTTTTCTTTGTGGATCAAACGTTTCAACTTTCTTGCCCTTCCATTTTTTAGTATTTTCATTTATAGTTTTGTATTGTTCAAAACACAATTTAGCCTTACACATAGCTTCTTCTAAAGTCTTAGGATTATCAAATTCAATCATATCCTTATATGAGATAGGTAAACAACTCAAGAAGTGTTGTATATTTGTTTTTTCATCCACAATATATGGTACATAGCGTAATAAGCTTAGCAATTTGTTGCAAAAGTCCTTCATGGTTAAATTTCCTAATTTCAGTTCATAAAATTCTTTAGCCTAACCTTCATAATATTCTTCTTGTAGATATTGTTTCTTAAAATATCTTTTAAAATTTTTCCAAGTGATTTTGCATTCCTTAATATCTTTTACCCTTTTGATATCTTGCCACCAAATATCCGCCTTCTCCATCAAATTATAGATAACCATTCTTTATTTAAGTTCACTTGAATAATTATATATATAAAAGTATTTTTTCATCCCAAAGAGCCAATCTTCTGCCTCTTTTCAGTCTCAATCTCACCATTAAAGATTGGAGGTTTTAGCTTTTTAAATTCTCCCATAATTTTCTCATGATGTTTATGTTTCTTTTTAGTTATTTGTTCTAGTTTGGCACTATCCTCACTTGAATGTGTGGTTTCATCAAAAATAGACTATGTCGTTGATTCAATCTGTTCAAATTTCCTAGACTTCTTCTTGTGGAGGTCAGTTTTAGAATTACTGGAAAATTGACCTTTATTCTTGTTAGAGTTCTAATTACACAATTTGTCTAACAATATTGCATTAAGTTCTTCCTATGTATTTATAATTCATTCATTATCTTCTTTAATAGTTTTCAATTATTCTCTTAGACCCTGTAGAGTCTGAATTAATTCTAATTGTCGGTTATCTCTGCTTCCAATCAAATTAACCCATATATTTCCTTTACCAATATTTCCTTGTTTGATATTTTTTGGTTCATTTTGATGTGACCCTTTTTCAAATAGAATAGGTACTTCTGTCATATTTCCTGCAATCAAAATATTCTTCCTAGTAGTAAAAAGAAATATAAAAATAATAAATTAGTATTCGTAATTGAGATCATAAAGTTAAGTGTGATTACTAAAGCTCTGATACTATTATGTCACATACCAAAGTTTTTTATTTTTATTTTTATTTTTTATACCACAATATTCTATCTTCAACTAAATAAGGAACACTACTCAATTATCTAAATAATCTAAATATCACGAATAATACATCTCTTACCTTTGAATCTTTTACCTTTAATAGTTCCAAGTGAAACTTATACTTGCACGACCTAAATTATAGTCTTCATGACAGAATTTGAATCTATGTTATAGTTCTTGTGGTAGGGTTATAATTCTACATTGCAATTCCCATGTATGAATTTTGTATTACAATGTTAGTTGGTCACCCTAAGGGAGACCCTTGTCACGACCTTGCTTTACTTTAACCTAAGTTGGGAAATTATTTCAATTGATTACTATCATTGCAAGTAATGGTGGCTTGTCTAGACCATCCCAAACATGGAAACATAAGTGTAAGGATTAAACCGATAATCATACTGTAATTATGTTTGTTGTTCACCGTTAATCATACTTGATGTATACTATAGGAGCGTTAATAATGCTTTGAATATTAATTTAGGAGTGATTGGAAATATTAATTCCCGGCTGGACGTACCATGTGTTCATAAATAAACATATGTTCTTAACAGCATGTGTTCATAAATAAACATATGTTCTTAACCTTCCCTGGCAGTGCTTCCATGTGCCAAGTGTGATTTCTTGGAATGAGAGTTGGGAGGGTAAGTCCCTACCACGACATGCTAATTCGATCTTTCACTTCATTGTTTAGTAATATTAGACTGTGGGATTTTCGTTGCGTGGTCGAGCTACTCCTCGCAGATTCATACCCTATCTCTGTCATTATTTAGTAAATATTTTGGTTCCCTTATGTAATTTTCATTTTGTTAACGCAAGTATACTCAGCCATATTAACAGGGTTTTTATCTCGATTCAACCATTTCAAAACACACAGCAGTATTATTTACTTTAATTGTTTCCTTTTTCTAATGTGATAATTATCTTACCCAGATACCACTCTAATTCCGTGTTTGGAAAAATTGTGGATATTTGTGGGCTATGGCTTCTGGGCCAGGGAATTCAACCATTGAAAGGTAGTTTGATTTCCATAATGGTCCCTAGCTATGGATGTGGAATGGATACCACTGTCTCTTCTCTAAATTAGCTTGGGTGGTTACTTGTCATAGGTCCGTTGAACCCATTTTGTCTATTTTAACATCAAGAATGTAATTTTCTCTGCATTCCAATTTTGTGGATAATACAGAAGTTTGCATGCATATGAAGGTTTTGTATTTTGTTTTTGTTGAATTTTAATTTATGACATACCTATTTCTTATGTATATTGAAGGGGCTTTCACTCCCATAACTTACAGATTCAAGTCGACACTGTTGTAGTTATGTTAACTATTTCATAATGGAAGTTCCATGTTTTCTTTCAGTTTATGTTGTGAGTGGTTACGAGCTCTACTTTCCTTGCCCATATTATTTTCTTAGTTTCCTTATTTTAAAAAAAATGGTTAAAAAAATATTACACGAATTCTATATAACACTCGTCGTTATGTATTTAAGTTGTTAATACCTGTAGCCTTCTATTTACATTCATGATTTTATACATAGAAACAATATCATCGTTTAGGATTTAGTCTGTCGGTTATATATATAGTTTCTTCTCTCTATTTAAATTCTAGGATTCCTTCTCGCTAATAACATTATTTTTTCGTATCTAGCATGTTGGTTGTTTTCCCCTTTATATAGTTTTCCTCTATGTTCAACGATTTTGTTTGTATTTTCTGCATTGGTTATGGATATAATCGTTGCCTCTGATATTTATTGTGACGATGGTAGAATGGAATGATACAATGAAAAAAACAATAACTTATCCATAACCTTCCCATTTGAACGATAATTAAAATATGAACATAATATCCATAAGTTACATCTACATTAAATTAATTATAATAACTTATTCATATAATACTAAAGGAATAATAACTTAATCCATAATAGAATGGAAGAAAAACTTGTAACTGAGAAATTTCTTAGGGGAAAACACACATCAAGTGGGTTGTTCCTCCCAAAATTAGATTAGAGCTTCCACCTATGCTCGCTTTGTCACCCCTGAGCTAAATCCCGATCCAAAACTAACCAAGTGAATTGTTTCAATGCGTAGGGTTCTAAGATTTACGTGATTAGTTTTGTGTCATGTAAATAATTCTTAGAATTCACATATGATTTATAATGGCATCCCATCCTCTTGGTTCTCTTTTCTTTATAATATTTTCCTAGCTATTTTGACACTTGTACAAGCCTCTTTTTGATTGACCACCTGCTAATTTGATTTTTACACATGTTCCTAAAAACTTGAGATCTTGTCTCACTTTGGTTGAGTTAACTCAAAAAGTATTCACCACTTCTCCCCCTTCTAATGTCACTTGGTAGTTCTATTTGGATCAACATATTTCCTCTTCTAACAGTCCCACTTCACGTTTTCTTCCTATTTTTTTATTAATAAAATAATAATTAAAACAATAAGTTTTAAATTAGATCATTAGGATCAATAAAGTGTCGATAGCAAAAGAATAAAAATAATAATAAGTTTTGAATTCTGAAATTTTTGGGTATCACAAATATAGACACCAATGCTTCCTATAGTTAACAAAAAACTAAGAAAGCTAAAAATCATGAGAATCAAGTAGTAATATGACCCTCAACAATAGGCACCTGAGGTTGGAGAAAGTCTAGGTTGGTCAGGTCTAGTCCAACCAACTTATCTACCATCAGGTTTAGCTTGTGATCAATCAATTTGACTTGCAACTAAACATCATAGAGTTGCAACAATATCTCCTAGTGTGCCTCATGACATTAAACCAAAGTGCATCCCATCAATATTTTTAAATTCAAGTAGATATCGATTGTCTTCAAATATTGAGAATCATGAGCCCAAGTGTTTCCCATATCTGGAATCCATGAGCTGGTGGAGTGTAGCACCTTCTTGTCAAGGATAAAGTGTGTAAGTACACGAATGTCAACCTCAAATAAGTATATCTTAGCTCTAATTTTAGGAGGAGTATGATCATGATAAGCTTGATTGAAGTCCTCTTCCACATAAATGAGATGAGACCCAGAGTGACCTCTGGTTTTGCATGAGGAACCCCCCTGTAACGTTGAGAGGATCCTCCACAGGAGATTGAAACAAAAGGGTAGAGTTAAGGTCATGATGAGAAGGGTAAACAACAAGTGGAGGGATAAAAAAAATGTCGAGGTAGGGGCGTCTACAAGTGGAGTGGATGGAGAGTAGGAGAGCATAATTAATATCGAGTAAGCATATGGGAAATAAAAAAAATAGCCTTTTCGATGCCATGCATGATAGAGGAGGCTATGATGATCCAACAGGAGGGACATAAGGGACATGATGCCAAGAAGTGTTGTCTCAATGAAATTAAAAGTGTAGAGGATGATCCAGAGAGGATGAAGGTACCAGTGAGGCATCATCGGAGAAATGCGAGATATGGAATGACGATGGGTTGTGGAATATGCATCATGCACTAAGAAGGGGGTGTTAAATCCCATAAATTGAAGTGATGGGGGTTTGGGGGGGTGTTAGGGGCCATTTGACGGGGATGATAGGTGTCAGATCACCTCAAGAGGTGGCCCCATGTCTCATTGCTTCTCTGTCACCCGATATGAGGAAGTGTGATCTACTTGGAAGAGGGAAAGGTAGTCAAAGTGTAGTGGAGATTTGGAGACAAGATCCCAAGATAAGTCTAGAGGGTTGTTTTCTTTGTGAGTTCCCTCCTTTGATATTCTATCAATGATATTATTAGATGACTTGTTCACATGTGAGGGTATGATGACTTCGACCTTGGATAGGAGAGAATGGATTCATTCCAAGGTGTTGGATAATCTCCATTTGGGCACTTTGATCCCAAAAGAAAGAAGAAAAGGGGAAAGAGTTGAGAAAACTTTCCATGGTCTCTTAATTCTTCATGCATAGATGATATAATGCAGGTACATAAAATCCACATTTGAGAATTTTATCCCATTCAAGTTGTTTTCCCTTGTTGCGCAACTAAATAAAGAAGGAAACTTTCATCCATAAGTTTTGAGCCCAAATTTTAAGCTAGAGATCTTTCGTTGGGAGTTGTTAATCACTTGTAGCAAGAGGATAATATTCCTTGAGTGAGAAGAAACCTATTGATCGATATCCCGATATTAGCTTATCATGTCATGTTTGTATATGTATTTTACTCTTCGATAGGGCCTGCCAAAAGGCATTCCAATCTAGTTGAGTGGGTATGGGTCGCCACTCAAATTTGGGGTTATAAGTTATATATATATATATCATTAGGTTTGTGAGGGAGCCAATATTAATGCATCTATATATTGTTTTTGGCTATCATGTGATCCCTAAGTGGCATAATTTCCAGATTGTGTTGAATTGGAGGGACTTGTTGCCATGCATCATCCCAAAAAATCATAGTAGTGCCACCCCTGATTTCCTATAAGCAGTGAGAGTGCATGGGATCTTTGTTTTTCCATGTTGCATTCCATATTAGGGATCCCATGAAATTTTCTGAACATATGATAATCTCTAGATATGTGAGAGGACAATATTTATTGTGCTAAAGATGAGCCCGTAGGGTTTTCTTTGAAGTTAACCACCGCGACCAAGTATTATACCCAAGGATAGATCTAAGGATCTTAGGATTTGTGAGGCTAAGACCCCTTTTGAGTTTTAGGGGGAATTATTTTTCACAAGCGACTAAAGCCCATTTATTTTCCTTTCGGGCTCCTTCCCATATAAAATTTCTTTGGATTTTTCAAATAGTTTTTAGGATTGATTTTGGGGAAGCCAAAGCTGAGAACAAGTAAAGTGGCATGGATTGAAGAAAACATTTGAGAAGAATCAACCTCCCTACTGCATCGAGCACTCTGAACGAAAAATTATCTAACTTCTTGTTCATTATAGACATAATGTTGTGCCATGATGAGTTCCACAACCCATTTTCAATAATAGGGACACTAAGATATTTGAACGGAAGAGAGCTCCTTTAAAAGGAAAGGATCCTAGATATTTTATCATGTATAACAAAGGAAGTGTTAAAGAAAATTATTTGATATTTTGAGAGGTTGATAGCAGTACCTGAGGTGTCTATGAAGACTAAGAGGATCTATTGGATTGATTTAGCTTCTGTGACTGTGGGATGAGCCATAAGCATAGTGCCATCATTTTTTTTTTATGGGATATGGGTTGATCCTTAATATCAATACAAATAACTTTTATCTTGTTTTCTTCCACAACCTCCTTGATGTCCATGCAAAGTCCCTCGACCATTAAGATGAAATGAAGGGTGAGAGGGAATCACCTTGCCTAATGCCACAAGAGGGGGAGAAGGTTGAGGAGGGGGATCCATTGACCAAGATTGAGAAGAGAGAAGAGGAGTTGAGGGAGAGAACCTACTTGATCCAGATAGGGGAAAATCCAAAAGAAGTGATGGTTTGATGAATGTATTTCCAAGTCATCTTGTCAAAGGCCTTTGACATGTCTAGTTTTATGAGCATGCTCAAGGTTTTGGGGGTTTTGAGAGAGTTCATGAATTCATGGGAAAGTATGATCCCATCCAAAATTTTCCTTCCCTTCACATAAATAGTCTGTTTGGGAGATATTATAAAGAAAATTAGGTATTTTATCCTATTAGCAATGAACTTAGTGACTATTTTATACACCACATTGAAAAGGGATATTGGGAGATTATTTTTGGGGTTTTCCTCTTTGTCTTTATTCAAAATAATGATAAGGAAGGTGGAGTCAATATATAGGAAAAAATTGGAGTGAATCTATGAATCTTAAATCAAGTCCTAGGTGTCCCACTTTATTATTATCCAACATGCTTGAAAAAAGTCCGAAGTGAATTTTTTAGTACCTAGAAAATTTTTTATTTGCCATTTTTTTTGGCTCAAATTTGTCAAGAGAAATGGGATGCATCAAGGCATCGTTATTCTCTAGAGAGATGAAATTTTGTATGTTTTTGGTGATTTTGTGAATGGCATTCTACGATTAGTTATTGCTTCAACGAGGAGATCTTGGAAGAAGTTGATGAGTTCTTGTTCTATGAAATTATTCTCTATCAATATATTTCCATGTATGTCATTTAGAGAGGTAATACAATTATGATACCTACACCGAATCATACATCTATGGAAAAACATGGAATCCGCCCCCACTTCTTTGAGCTAGAGTATTCAATATTTCTACTTTCATAGTAGCTCCTCTTGTTTCTCTCTCTCATTGATTTGAGATTGGAGTTGTTCTTCTTCCTTGACTATATGTTCTTTTCTTCCTTCATAGATCAAGACTTGTTGGACATGTTGCATGTCATTGGTGATCTATTGTTTTCTTGAAATATATTTCCAAATTCCTCATTGCTCCAGGTTTTTAGTTTATGCTTGATACATTTAAGTTTTTTTTGCAATATGTACATAGGTGATCTAAAATTAGGGTTGTATTTCATCCACCATGATTCAATGTTGGTCTGAAAGTTGGGATGGTACAACCATAAACTCACAAAGTGGAAAGGTTAGTTGAGGGCGCTTGTTTGGAGGTGTAGGTTGAGCATAATTGGCCAGTGGTTAGAACCTTCATATGGGAGGATGGAGGTCGATGGGTGAAGGATAACAAGAAATATTTATTTGGAGGATAGAAAGTGAAGAAACCTAATGGGGGCCTCTTCTATAGTTGTTACAAGTGAATATTCAATTGACAGTTTCAAGGTCCACAAGGATAATGGATTGGGAGTGATGTTTGAGCCTTCTAAATCCTCCTTTATTTTTGTTAAGAGAGGTAATGATGTTAAATCCCCCCCAATAAGCTAATGATTATCATTTATAATGGGTTGCGGAAGTTGAAGGGGATTAAGAAAAGGAGGATCACAAGGGATAGATTTAGGGCCATAAACATTAGTTAGAAATACAAAAGTAGAAGAACCCACAAGATGAAAGTGAGCTTTGAGAGAGTTCTCGGTGGAGAGGAAATTGGACAGGGTTATTTCGATGAGGTTCTAGAGAAGGGAAAGGTCATATGTTGCTCCTTGAACATATAAGAATATACCTTGGTATCATGGCCAAATGTGGGAGAATAGGGATTGAAGAAGGTTATGGGGGCATTCTATTTATTGAATCATTACAAAAAATGTTTTTTACTGAATGATTTTTTGTCTGAGAATCATGTGCTTGGTTTTACCATTGAGGCCTATAATATTCCAAACAATGAATTTAATGAGGAGTGTGGGGGGTTGGTTAAAAACTTATATGTCATCAAGGAAATGCGACCTGATTTAACTAAGAATTATCCCAAATATTTAAGAAGTTTCTTATTGGTATGCCTAGCTCTCTTTTTTTCTTGTTTGTTATTTTTTGGAGGAGCTAAGAAAGAGGGTTTAATATGAAAAGAAGGAGCATAGGTCATACCTTTTGCTATTTTTCCAATGAGAATATGATTGTGAACAAGAGCTCATTCAAAAGACAAACATGTTGTTCAAGGATTCTATCAAATGATTTTGAAACCTTATCATATTATAATGATTTTTCTTGGACCTCAAGCCTAGCTCACTGGAGAGCTCAAGAGAATGATTTTTCTTGGACCTCAAGCCTAGCTCACTGGAGAGCTCAAGAGAGATATGTCATCAAGAGAGATCAGAAGAGAGCTCATGAGAGTGTGTCATCGATAGTCTTGGTCGTCGAAGAAATTATAATACTTATAAACTCCCTTACCATAAGACCCCAACGACCAACCATTCCAACATGTATTATTTTAATATAGTTTGTTGGAAGATTTATTTAATAATTATTTTGGAAGACGTGCACCCATGGGAGGAGTATTATTTAAATGTTCATTCATATCATGGGAGTGAGATAAAGGTTGGTTAGCTATGAGTTGAAGGATATTGTTGGGCAATTATGATTAGATATTTACCAAGGCTTACCACCCTTCCTACGACCATGCATTTGATAGTTTTTATTTGGAGGGTTAATTTAATAATTATTTTGGAAGAATGTGCACCTGAATAACCATTATTTTAGTATCATTTGTGGGAGTCCATATATTATTTTGATATATTCTCAAGTCATAGGAATGTGCCTTCGGGAGCAATATGGAGTTGGACAGTCATCGGAAGTGGGTGTGGGTTGGAGTGTAACTGGAAGATTTCATGGGAGTGGTGAGTCCATCGGAATGAACGTGCACCAACCATTCTGACTACAGAGAATTAAGGTTGAAGACTTTGGGTTGGAGTGAAGAATTTGTGTGGAAGAATTTGGGGAACTTCATTCCCACGCCGGATATCCGGATATCTTGGACTATGTCCCATTTTGGTGGGGGAGGGGGTATTAATTATTTTTGTTTTTATGTATTTTGTTTATTTTCATTTATTATTTATTATTTTATTATTTTTTAGTTTCACGAGGGTGAGAATATTTTAATATTTTGTTTTTAGTATTTTTTTTAGTTGCACACATGGTTAAGGCTAATTTTGTTAATTTTTTTTTATTAATTGTAATTAATGTATGTTAACTTTAATTAATTGATTTAATTTCTTGTTTATTATTTTCCCAATTTTGAGGAAAATTAGTCAAAATTATATTACAAGCCATAGCTCCTATGTCTTCCCTAGGTTCTTATTCAAATTAGATAAAGGGGTTAAAACCATTTAAACCACTTAATATTGAATTCTCTTATGTATATGGGATTTTTATTTTCTGGTTAAGGATCAATGGCTTAGATTTATCCACAGACATGATCAAGGGTTGTTGAACACAATTTTTCAAACATGCATATATTAGGTTGCAAGTGTCATAATTGAACCCATGTTACTTCATTGGAAAGGTATCGATTAGAGGAATGCAGCAGAAAAGGTATTCAGGCCTGAAAAGTGACAAAAAACTATAGAAGGCATAGAGAAAAATAGGCCATGAATTTTGAGGGAGAAATGACTATGCAAACTTCAGTCAACCATATCCAGGGCCACAGGCAATGAAATTAAGTATATGATAGCTCACCAGAAATTTAGAAGAGAGTATAAAGTGATAATACAACAATAATTGACAGATTGAAGTTCAAAGTTCTCGAGAAATGTATAACACAAAAGAGACCCAAATTTAATGGAAGAAGGGGCTATGTTATGTTCCAACAATCATATCTCAAGATACAAGTGTTGAAATTAGGCCCAAAATATCTCGATGGAAAGATGATATATAGGAGAATGAGGTGAGATGATATTAATCAATAGAAAAACATAAAAGATGACAAAAACAATCATGAGGAGGAAAAGACAATGCCAATAGATAGAATTAAACGTTTTTTTAAATGAATATCATTTGTAAACTCCTTAAGGGTGAGGATAATCACTCAAAAGTGTCTTCAAATTATGTTTTTAATGCTCATATGTTTATTTAAAAGAATGTAAAATAAATTTGAAATCTTAAATTACAAAACAAAGGAAAAATGAAGTGAACAATCACTAGAGCTGAAGTGTTAGGGACCTAACCACCCTAACCCCTAACATAGGTAAAATAATATATTTCCATGTAATAACGACTAACATTAGTTAATAAGGCCTATTTAATAAATGTGAACAAGTCAATGTAAGAATATCTAATAGAATCTTCCTCTTCTAGAAGGATATTCCTCTAAAATTATCTTTAGAAGATAGAATTAGTATAAATAAGAGTAGAATACATGAGAAGTCTTTGTCTTGAGAATTTTCGTAATAGAGTGCTTCTCTCCTAGAGGTTTACCCCTCAAAGAGGCAAGTGAACATTGTTTCATACAAATAAAGGTATTATTTTGGTGCTCTAGTTCCACATGTTTTGTTGTTCCACTATTATTCTCTACAGTGTTTTTTTTTCTCCTATTATAATAGATCTAGTACCTAGCAAGTGGTATCCAAGCACTTTCATTGGAAGGAATTGTGGGTTAAATTTTTTCAGGGTAGATAGGTGTTCTTAATTCTTAAAAATACAATGATTTTTCCTTCATCGCATAAATCCATGATTAGGGAAGCATAATGAAGGAAATACAAGAGGTTTTTAAGCTCACATTGTTGGACACCTTTATAATCTATTTTGGTACACCTTTGAGTGGTAGCACATTAGACTGTACATGTATACAGACTGACCTATGTATCCTAAAACCCACTATGTATCAATCAACCATCTTCCTGACTGCTATAGTGCCACTAAGAACAATACTCGAGAATATACTCTTTAGTACATGGGTAATTGAGTAGTACGTCTAAGGGTACAATCTATCCTCCTTAGTGGGTGCCCTAAGATATTGGGTTGAGTACTAGTGTTTGACCCCACATGTATATGAGACATTTGTAGCACAGGGAAAACCTTTATCTATAGGAACCCTGCAAAACCATAACCCTTGGGGCTCAAACAAAAGAAACAAGTAACATACAAGATATATTTTCGTACAACCTTTCCTCCTACATTCTAGTTGCAAAATTACTACGCATTTTTTCCTGTTAAGAATTTGGGCATTTCGACACTGCAGTATTATTCATATCATAATATAACTCCATAGGAGTTAAAAAATAAAGTCTGGCTCTGTCCCACATTCTTATTTGAGACCTATTCCATTGGACTCCTATTTTCATCTTGATCTCAATGATACCTATCATTTTTTATCTTTTTTTTCCTGTGGTCCCAATCCCCTTTTCGTCACCATTATTTCAGACCTATCCCATTGGAACTCCCTTCTCACATTGATCACAATAGTATATATCACTTCTAAAGATTTTTTTTCCATGCACCCAATCTCCCTTTTCAGATACCCTTCTTTAACACCACTTCTTGTGTTTCCCTTTCATCATGGACAACACCAACAACCAAGAACTTGAAACCTACATAAATACCTACATAGATTCCAAAATGGACTACACAAAAGAGGAACTGAAGAAGGACATGAATTCCAACCTTTCCATCCAGCTTGCATCCCTCCTTGATTCTCAAATTGACTCCTTTGTTGCTAAGGTCCTGGAAAACATTCCATTTCTTGGAGTCCATACCTCATCTAAACAAAATTCTAACCCATAAGGTACAACTTCCTCCAATTCCCATCCTTTTCATTCCAATGCCTTTCATCGTGATCTGCATCTTCCACCAGTGGAGGTGAACAAATTTGATGGCTTGGATCCCAATGGTTGGGTCACTCAAATGAAACATTACTTCTCCTTGCATGGAATTACTGATGACTTGGCCAAAATTCGTTACAATGTCCTCTATTTGGATCCTAAACATTGGAAATGGTGGTAATGACATAGAAAATCATGCCAAGGATATGTTTCTTTGACATAGTTAATGGAAAAAATTTATGAATGCTTTGACACTAACACCCACTCCCTAGGCCGTATGAGCAACTTG
This sequence comes from Picea abies, assembly GCA_900067695.1. NCBI lineage: Eukaryota > Viridiplantae > Streptophyta > Pinopsida > Pinales > Pinaceae > Picea > Picea abies. Next base: position 3,357 of record CBVK0100247116.1, on the reverse strand, counting down.
AAACTGACTGGTACCATGGAAGAGTTTATAGTTGCATTTGAGAAATTGGATTTCAGAACAGAGGGAATGTCTGATGCCTTTATCTAAAATTTCTTTATCAGTGGCCTGAGTGATGAAATCTGAGCTCAGTTCCTCATGAATCACCCCCAGACTTAGTTGGAAGCTACTCAACATTCCAAGGAATCACAACACATTTTTTTTCCTAGAACCACAAACCCTCTTTTCTTCCTCGCTATCTTCCTCCCAATCCTACCCCTTATCCCACCCCTTATCCCACCCCTCTCAAGATCCAGACACTAACTTGGGCAGAAATGGTGGAACGCCAAATAAACTGTCTTTTCTATAATTGTGATGAAAAATATTTTCTGGGGCACAAGTGTAAGGAACATAAGTTGTTTATGGGCATTTCTGAGGATCTTTCTGATGAAGGGGTAGAGGCTCCTTCTGTGGTAGATCTACCTAAGCCAAATGATATCACTCTTCCATCTGATCTACCAAAAGTTGAACCGATCATTTCATTGAATGCACTCGTTGTCTTCTCTACTCCTCAAACCATCAAGATAATTGGCTACATTAAACATCATAAGGTCATCATCCTAATCGACAGTGGAAGCACACATAATTTTATTCGTCATCGCATTGCTCAAGAAACCAATTTCTATATCTGTGAAGTCAACGATTTTCAAATCATGATTTGCAATGGTGGTTCCATGAAATGTGGGGGGCGTTGTAAAAATGTGTGTCTCCAAATTGGTTAGTACAATCTCTCATATTTTTTCTATTGACATGGGTGGTTGTGACATTGTTCTAGGTGCGGAATGGTTATGCACTCTCGGTCCCATCTTCATGGGTTTTAAGGAATTAACCATGCAATTCCAACATGAGGGTCATTCGTATAAGTTCCAAGGAATCACATTAGGATCCTCTAATATCATCAGTTGCCATCGAATGGAAAATCTCCTCAAAAAGGTCATTCAAGTATTATTTCCCAACTCCATGTCATTCAAGCAGTTGAGACACCCTTTGTGCATCCCAACCTCCAATCTATAATCTCCAAACACCAAAATATTTTTTCCACTCCCCATGGAATTCCCCCTTCCTGCGGTGTTCACGGTCATTCCATTCCTTTAGTTCTAGGTAGTCTTCCTCCCAATGTTTGCCCATATCATCATCTCTTTTCCCAAAAGAATGAAATTGAGAAAAAAATTTAAGATTTCTTGATGTGGGTGTCATCCACCCTAGCACAACCCGTTTTCTTATACCATGACCATGATATTTAAGAAAGAAGGCACATGGTGCATGTGTCTAGACTTTCATGCCCTCAACAAGATCACGATCAAAGACAAGTTTCTCAATTGAGTGGTGCTCAATACATTTCTAAAATTGATCTTTGTTATGGATACCAACCATATACGTATGAAAGAGGAAAACATTCCCAAGACTACATTTCGAACTCATGAGGGTTACTATGAGTTCTTGGTCACGCCCTTTAGAGTGTGTAATGCCCCCTCCACTTTCCAAAGTCTCATGAGTCATATATTTTGTCATTTTATTTATCATTTTTTCTTATTTTTCTTTGATGATATTCTCATTTATAGTAAAACATGGACATCCCATCTTTCCCATGTGGATAATGTTCTCCATCTACCTTCTCAGCACCAATGTTTCCTCAAACAATATAAATGTTCCTTTGACACCTTGGAAGTGGAGTATTTAGGTCATTTTTTTGGAAACAATGGTGTAAAGGTGGATCCTATGAAAATTGAAGCTATGAATGATTGGCCTCTCCCCAAATATCTCAAGATCTTGCATGGTTTTCTAGATTTAACGTGATATTATCACAATTTTTTTTAGAATTATGGAAAAATTGCAACACCTCTCACTTATCTCCTTAAAATGAATGATTTCAATTGGACTCCTCCAACTGATTAATCCTTCCATGCCTTGAAAGAGGATATGTGCACTACTCCTGTTCTGGCCCTTCCCAACTTCAAGAAGACTTTTGTCATGGAATCTGATTGTTAGGATATTTATACACTTAAGAGTTAGTTAAGATCTACTTGGTCTAATGTCTAATTAGGTAAAAGTGTGTTTCTTATTGTGTTTCTTTAGTATGCATCAGTATGCAATTGTAGTTAGGAAATGTGATGGTCACGATATGTTCCTGACATAGAGTGATTCGACGGTTCATACTCTCCTCGATTTCCTGACATAGAGTGATTCGACGGTTCATACTCTCCTCGATCTTAATGACCATTGATTCATGTCTTAACACATGATTGGTCCATGATCTCTATTTAAAGAGCATGGCGGGTCATTTGATGATGATCGTTGTGAGAAAATCTCTTGTAAAATCTCTCTGTAATATTTTTCTTTTGCATTAATAAATTGCTCCAAGTGGTCGTGTTGGTTGGGGTTGTGGATGTTTCCTTGTAGGGTTTTTACCACGTGAAAACATCGGTGTGTTGATATTTGATTTGGTTATTTGAGTGGTTACTGAAGGTTTTCGTCCTTTCTTGGAATACCTTTGTTGTCAAACATGGTATAAGAGCATGTTTGAAGACCCTCTCCTGTTGTAGATCGAGATTGTGAAGTCGAGTTTCCTCATCTCCATTTTATGTCATTTATGTACATTTATGCACCAATAGGATTGTTCCATTGCATCCATAGTGCTCGTTTAATTTATGAACACTTTTCATTTGACTCAAAAATGTTTTCGTGTGCCCAAGATACGGCCATTTCTGTCAGATCCGGAGGTATAAAGCCTATATATGCCTTTTTTAAATTTTTGTAGAGTATTATTTTGGTTTTATTTTCATTTTGTATTATTTATTTCTGAGTTTCTACTCTTTTATATATGTGTATGATCTTTTCCCCGTTCCCTGTGTGATTTTGGAAAATCAGAAACAAATAGGAAAAGGTGCATCTTCCAGGTAAGCTAACCAAGATCTAACCCTTGTTGACATCGAGCAGGGAAATTTTTTTCTTGTGTGAAAATATTTTTTTTTTAGCACACTCTCCAACAACAATAACAACAATAACAACAATAACAACAACAATCATCTTCCTAAAAAATAGAATATTTTTTGCTAGACCATTTGGTTAAAAGTTGCCTTATTAAGTAAGAGGTCTTGAGTTCAAGTCTCTCTTTTGTTACTTTTTTGGAAAAATTTCATGCTCAAATTGTAAAGTGTATTTCACTTCAAGTATAAAAGTGANNNNCTATAAGTAGCTTTAATATTTTATTTTAAAGTTATTTATTTTGCATGCAAATTTTCTTTTATAAAGTAAGTTCATTGTAAAAGTGATTCCCACTTCTCTTTATAAAAGTGGGTCACTTCATAAAACAACTTACAC
>CBVK0100247115.1:0-17451 GCA_900067695.1 Picea abies | reverse complement strand
CTCTCTCGTTAAGCATATAGGGTTGATCCAAAGGAGTCTTGGATGAGGAACCCTTGGAGAAATTCTACCCCTATGGGTTTTTGACTCCATTGACACTAAAAACTTGGTCAAGACTACTTAATACCTTGATCATAGGTTTACATTTGATCATGTATATTGATTCATTGTTTTCCTTGATCTCAAATAAAAAAAGCATAAAATTCTCTCCCATAGAAGAAATGATGTAGTTGTCCTTTAATGAACATCTTCTAATTATTTTGTGACCAAGTCACCATTGTCTCGGGGGAGGGCCAAAGGCCATTAAACTAGCCAATGAGATATATGTCTGCAAAGGCTAGGGATTTGCACCTTGAAGTTGTAGGAGGAAGCTTTACTTTAAGAATTTTCTCTATTATCTTCGCAATTATTCTTGGTTATGCTTTGGAGGTCTTTCCATAAGTAGAAAACATTGCCTAGAAAGCTAAGGCATCTACATCCAGAGGGGGTTTTGATCCCCCTCTAAAGGTAGCATCCATTGTGCCTAGAGATGATGAATTACCATGAGTTCTATGGTTTCAGAGCATGCTCGGTCTACTCAAAATTTAATTTCATTGCAATTTTATCAAGATTCTCATAGCCATAAATTTTGCATAATTATTCAATCCTACCCCTAATCCTGCCCTGAAATTCAAACCATGAGATGGAGAAATAAATAAAACACCATCCACACTACAAAAATAATATGGTCCTTGTCTTGCCCCATAAAAAAATTCCCACAAATTGGATCTATCTATTATTCACCAAGCCAACAAGGGGCCCTCCAAATCATAGGCATTCTACAAAATAATAACATTGTTCTAACTTGAGAAAAAACATGAAAGGTGGGAATATTCTTATATTTGAAATTTTGAGAATGATAGGCTAACTAGATACCCCACAAATCCAATACAAGGCAATGATCTATATTCCTTAAGTTCCTTTTTATCATACCATGATCTCAAACTTTCCTCCATAGACTCCCCATTCCATGCAATGGGCATTCCAATTGGTTATTCTATCTCCTTCCATAATTATTGTGAATGAGAGCACTTGATAATATATTTTACTCCAAACTCCTACACAACATTCAAATCCATGGACCATACTTATTCATTTTTTGCATTGTTTACGAGGTCAAGGCCTTCTTCTTTAAATCTAACCATAGAAATATTCTAACATTTTTTAGCACCTTCAATTTCTATACCTACTTACACAACTAAATTAGCTCCTAGCCATCAACAACAAACATCAACTTATAAACCAACCTAGTAGTATATATCCATAAGCATTTGTTTATTTCCCAAACCACTGCTTGATCACCCTCCAAACCCATATCCAAAGCCTTCCTCCACTCTTGCTACCAAATAGTAATAGATATTAGATCCTCCACCTGGGTGATGGTGAAAATTCCCCTTGCTTGATATGGGGTAAGTGTCCCCTCATAAATGATTACACTTTCCCCACAACCCAATATATAATTACCTTCCAACCTAACCAACTCTTCCTTCCCAAACTTCCAAACCAGATGATTCCCAATCATCGAAAAACACAATATAAGTGCCTTCCAGTCAATGAATACATTTTGGATGCTTTTTCTTTTCTTTTAGATCTAGTTAATAATAGTCCATGTCTTAATATATTTTTGCTCAATTATCTATTTCCATAAACCTTCCTTTGTAAGGAGATTCCACGAACATTTTGTAACCAATGATTTACTAAACAAGTGAATATTTTTCAAGCCCCATCCACCATCTTCTTTTGATCTTGCTAAAAGTCACCATATGACTAGAGGAATACCCTCTCTTTCATCATTCCCTCCCCACAAAAATTTGAAGCAAGTTTTCTTGATCTTCTCTAAATCACCTTTTGGGATGTGTTCCAAAGAGTACCAAAACATTGGGATAGCTTCTAGAATACATTTCACAAGTGTTGGTCCCCCCCTCTAGACAACCACCTATTACACCACTTGTGAACTTTGCCCTATATGATTTCCAATAACCAAGCCCATTCCTTCTTCCCATAGCCATTGGGATTTAGAAGAAAACCCAAATTTTTAACCTCTCCTAAAAATCAGTATGTTTGAATTGGAAATACCCCATTATCCTAATTTATGATTATTTCTTTGGTCCATTAAAGAATACAACCGACTTCTACACATTAATTTTCCATCCTTGTAACAATGCTATATTTTTCCAAGATTTCCTTCAACTTCCTAGCTTCCCTTGCTAAACCATTAGTAAATAATAAAACATCATCGACAAATAACATGTGAGTTAAACAAACTACTCTTCCTATCTTAATACCTATAATAATTCATGATCTTTTATCATCCAAGATAGCTCTACTCAAAACCCTGAGCCACAAGTAAAAAAAAAGTTAATGGAATAAAGGGCTACCTTGCCTCAAATGTCTACTTGGCTTAAAGAAGGCTAAGCCAACCCCATTGATAAGGACAACAAATGAACATGAAGAAATGAAACCCATAATCCATTTTATTGTATGAAGTCTAAAATTAACATGCAAAACCATCAATATGAGGTACAGGTAGCATGTGTTATCATATGCCATCAATAAGTGCAATTTCAAAACCATACATGGGTACTTTTTTTTAATTTTATGTAGATGCTCTTGAGTAAATTGCTTCATGGATCTACCTTCTAGCTAAAATTCCAAAATATTCTTATGAAGTGACAACTGAAAATATTTTTTTAATTATGACAGCCAAAATCTTAGAAATGATTTTATAAACACAATTGCATAAGGAAATGGTTATAAACTCATTAAATGACTTAGGGTTATCCTTCTTAGGAATTTATTCTAATAAGGTACAATTGAAAGCTCCTAAAACTTTCCCAATTCTTTGAACCTCTTCCAAGGCCCTCATTAAATTTTCCACCATAAGCTTATAAAACCCAATAAAAAATTCAACAATCCACCCAACTAGCCCATGAATTTTATCTTTCTTGAAAGAGGGAAAAATAATAGTAAGTTCCTCATTTGTGATATTTGACATCATCATTTGTTTGTCTTCTTTGAAGAAAAAACTAGGAAAGATTGAATTTAGCTTTAGGATTTCTACTATATTGGCCCTTTCAAACTCTTTATATGTGGACTAGAAATGAGCAACACCTAAACCTGTAGTCTCTAAGAATTTCCTTACTGAATTTCTAGCTTCATTTTTCATTTCCCATATAGTGTTCACCCTCTTGATGTGATTAACATATTAATGAGGAAAAATTGTATTATCACCCCCTTTGTCTAATCACATTACCTTACTCTTCATCCTTCATTTAGATTCTCTCATATCCAACATCTTTCTCTTTTACTCCTCTAGTTCCTTGACCTACTGCCTTTACTCCTCCCTGAATAGACCCTCCACATTCTTCTCATACTTCTCAACAATATCCCTTTTAACTTCTTTCAATCCTTGTCCTAAATTCCTATATCTTTCTATTGCCCAAGTTGCCACCACTTCTTTAATCTTTTTCAAAGAAGCTACAAACTAACAATTGGTTATCTTTTTGGGCCCTTCATCATAGCCTATCCATTCTCTTTTAACCAGTTCTTGAAATTCGTCCTCTTCAATCCCACTTGGATTGAATTTAAATAGGCTAGTTGTCTTGCACTCTTGATTTTCAATTTAAAGTAGAACGGGGAAATGATCCAAGCCTCCCCCTACATCTACCTAAGACATAGTCCTATCAATTTATATGAGAAGATTTTTCAACACCAAGAACCTATCCGGTATTTTGGACACATATAACCCCTATCTTGTTATTTCTCCAAGTAGACCTAACTTTAATTGGTTTAACGTCCACTAAACCTATACCTTCAATCTTGTGCTTGAAATACACTATCAACTTCCCTGATTGGGAATCTTCCCCCAACACTTCTAGTTTGCTCAAGGTAAAATTGAAATCACCACCTAAAATCACCCTTTCCTCCTTTAAACAATCCAAAGAAAATAATCCCTCTTAAAAGGCTTGCCTCTTGTCATATTATCCATAGTAATTAACCACTAAAATATTATGTCTTGGCTCTTTAAACAAAAACTATATCCATCTACCCAAGTCGATGACATATGAGCTAATTAAGGAGATGGATTTTCTCCAACCATTAAGAACCCCACCCAAAAACCCTATAATAAATGTGGCTAAGAAATCCTAGTCTTTTAGAAGTTTACCCAGTCCCCTAGTTACTTTTTGGCCATCCCCCATTATCTCTTACACTGAAACCACATTAGGTTTATGTGGGTCAATTAGTCAAGAAAAAACAATATTTCATAACGATTGATTAGGCCTCTAATAATAATAGATAAAATAATCATTTGACACCCTCCAATAAGGTTTGTCTTACTCCAAAAACCCTAGTTATCAACCTTTTATTTCCTTGTTGTATCTCTTTTAAAAATATATATATTCATGATGCATAAAATATTCCCTTCTTATTGGATAATAGATTGCTTTTATTTCCTTGTTGTATCTCTTTTAAAAAAATATATATTCATGATGCATAAAATATTCCCTTCTTATTGGATAAGAGATTGTTCCTTTACTAGATAAATTCCAATTTCTCCCTCTATCCCTTTACTCCCCATTGAAATATCTATCTACTTGGGTCTCAATTAGCATCTATTAAGGTTCTCGACTTCCATTAAAATCCCCAAGTCATCAAATCCCACACTCAATCACTCATCTTGTGAGTCCTCACTTGATGAATTCTCAAATATAGAGGAAGGGCTTGCATTTTCTTTACCAAAAATAGGATGAGGGTTAATTTGACCAATGATATGAATCTTTGAACCTTTCTTTACTCAATGCATCCCACTAGGACTTCTAGAAATTTCTACTAGAGTGGGGCAAGCATCCTTATCCATGATATCAGTAATGAAATACTATGAAGGAGGAAAATTATCACTACTAGACCCAAAAGATTTATTAGAAATTTTTTTATCCTTAGTTGCCATCATACCCTCTAGGTTTATTGAAGCTTGGAATTTCTAGATCACGAGGACTGGACAATAGTGCCTCCCTATGATTTTCTTCCTTCTCCACCTAACACCCCTTCACCATAGGTACTGAATCAAATTCCCACTAGTATTTTAATCTTATAATTGGACAACCCTTACTTCGACATATTATCTTCCCCCTACCTACTCTCCTTCACTTTTTCCACTTTAGTATTAGCCTTAGAATCAATTTTTTTCTTCCAAGTTCTCCTTTGAAATGGATCAGAAAAATCCTTTGCAATGTGACCTTGAACATGACAATGAGTACATCTAAAAGGGACATCAATATAATGTGATGTTTGAGAGATTACAGAACTACGAACCACAATATATATATTTTTTGCAAGACCTTCACTTATATCCACCTATGCCAAGCTTCAGGCCACTGTCCTATACACACTAGATTTAAAGCAAGTATCTATGTCCAAGGTCCTACCTAAAATATTTCCATTATCCTGCAAAACCTTCCCATACCACATTTCCATGGGTATACCAATCAATATAAACCATATTATAATACTCTTAGCCACCTCCAATCTTGGTTCAAAATAAGTAACTTAGCCACCTCCAATCTTGGTTCAAAATAAGTAAACCATGCTTTTAGTGACATTTACATCAAGCTCAAAAACCAGATCCCACCTAAAATATTCAAACCATATGTTAGGTTATCTAGTTGTCTAAATTTTGAAGCATTTATTTATCAATCCAGGGTAAGTAAACTTGTGAAGTCCTGTGTGTGCAAAAATAGCTTCGTAGTCACTTAAGATTCTTGTAGAAAGGTAAATCTAGTGCAAGTTGAGCAAGGAATTTCAAAGCTAACCCAAACTGAAGGTTATTCTCCATACCATCGACTTAAACTAACCTTCAATTGGTAGAAATGCAATTACAGATTTATACATTGTGTGTTTCTCTGTAAATATACTTTGTTCAATCAGATAGGTTTGAAGTCAAATGAGACACCTTAAATAATTAGCAAACAGACTAATTTCTTATGATCTAATAGATTGATTTTAAACCAAATGACTCAATCCAAATGCAGTAAAGAAATTCTTTGTAAAAAGAAAAAAACTAGATTGTCGCAAACTTAGTCTAGTATTCCAGATCTAGTTTTGACCCAATTGTAATTGTGGTAACTCAGATTATGATGTTTGTTTAATTACTGGAATTGAATGTCTTCAATAATAATACTTTGAACAATTGCCAATACCACACTAATAATGAGCCTTGGTTGTGTAAAGTGATTTAAGCTTAAATGCATTCACTATGAGAATATGTTGTAAGATTAATTGTTGAATTATAGGAAATTACAAAAATTACCTATGATTACAAGAAATTATAGGAATTACTTGTGATTACAGGAAATTACAGGAATTTACCTATGATTACAAGAAATTATAAGAAATAAATGAAATTACAAAACAAACCAATTCTACAGAAAAATACCTAACTTAAACACACAATACATACCAGGGGGGGCTCCTGGAATATGCTGCCAAGTAAACTCATAACACTAAAGAATCACTAACACCATGAATGGATCATAAACTTATTTGTATTCATCAGTTGGATAAAAGTTATAGATTACATGATAACTCTATCAGGACTAATATCAATATCATGACTAACACTTTACATCCTTTGTTTGTGATTTTATAGATATTGCATAGGCAAGATCGAGTATTCTTAAAATAGTACTATGTTCCTAGATAATGATAGAAATTACAGTTAGATCTCATATTGATCATGAGGGATGGGATATCCATGCTTTCTTGTCTTGTTCCCTTTATTCTCTGAGTGGAAAATTGGTTCAATCTCCTTTAGCTTCGAACCCCAGATTCTGGGAACATAATTGTGGGTTTTCCAACTGTAGGCTACGTATTTTTTTGATCTTGTTGCCCAACTGACCAAGCGTTGACCATGAGGTGGTGAACATAATGAGGGTGGAAAAATGGGTGTTTCACCATCTCATGATATCCATGAGCAGCTTCCAAGTGTCAGATCTTATCCTGATGGAGCGCAACCATGCGAAGCTTGGACACATTACAATAAATAATTCATGTAATATCTCCAATTCTGGTAATTTAGTAAATAAATGACTTTTAACAATCTTATTAACCAAAATCAAGAGTTTTCATTCAAAAACAATGTATTAACAATCTTATTAACCAAAATCAAGAGTTTTCATTCAAAAACAATGTATTACCTTAATCATGTTCATTATGCCATTATTATGGTGAAAATGGACAAAAAGAGGAGTTTTTGGTCAAAAGTGAAGGTGAATGGGATTGATTGGAGTGGTTAAAGAGAGTAAATATTGGCACCCAACATCTTACCTGGATAGAGAATTTTGCATGTACCTATGCAAATGAATTGAGACAACTGTTGATCAAAATTTGTTCAAAATTGTGTAATTTGCTTCCTCAAGCGTTCCCTGCTGCTGCAATGAGAAGGTTCAAATTTGATGTGGAAAGAGCCTGCCTCTCTAGATTTTGTTTCCTGAGCTTGACTTACAGTAAAAAAAAATTGTTGTATTTTCTTGAGGTTCTCATTATACCACTTCCTTGCATCTTGTCTTAGAGATTTGTATTTCTTCTTGAGTTTTCGGTATTTTCCCCTTACTTTGGCATTTCTTCTTTAACCCTTTCATTTTTTATTTCAATGGTTGTGTCCAAGACTTCCAGCTCATGAATTGTTCTTTTCAATTTACTTATTCTCTTCTTATCCTTTTGTAATTTGGTGGTTAAAGTAAAAATGGTGGTTTTTGCAAGGGTTACTTGAGTCTCTTCCTCTTGATTTTCTTCAAGAGTCGGCAGCTTGTCAAAAGTATGTTGTTCATCAAAAGTATATTGTTCATCAAGAGTCTATTATTTATCATTAGTATGTGGTTTAATTTCAGCCTCCTTGGTTATCATTGAGCTTCTTGTTCTAGGTCTTATGGGCAAATTTTGAAATGATACATCCATGTCCACTAGCTCTAATGGTTTTGATTATTTTTCTTGAATTTATTGTTGTTTCCTAGACATACCCCTTGTAATTTTGCTTGATGTTGATAACAGGGTTTTGGAACTAGACCTTCTTACTTTCCTTACTAGTTTCAAAGGTATAACCTCCACAAATGATTGGGAACCCTCATCTCGTGGATTTTTTTCATCTTTATTTCCAATAATAAGTGCCTCAGGGTTTACATCATTTCCAGGTTTTTCATGAATTTCAGGGTTTTCATGAATTTCAGGATTTTCATGAATTTCAGGGTTTTCATGAACTATTTGGCCTTCCTAATAACCATTTCTTTCCAAAAATTTCATCTTTATTTCCAATAATAAGTGCCTCAGGGTTTACATCATTTCCAGGTTTTTCATGAATTTCAGGGTTTTCATGAATTTCAGGATTTTCATGAATTTCAGGGTTTTCATGAACTATTTGGCCTTCCTAAAAACCATTTCTTTCCAAAAATTCCTCCTAAGTCTGGTTCAAATTCCTCAATTCTTCTAAAACAATTAACTTAATCAATGCATGATGGTAGAGAAACCTATCATTTTTTTTTTTTTTTTTTTTTTTTTGTACAATGGAAACCTTCTTCGTAAGAATTTTTATAAGGAATAATGGTATGTTGAACTTTTTACTTCTATCCTTTAAATGTTGAAGCAAACAAATATGATAAAGAAATATGATATTATACCTTCCCTCACAAGTCAAGTATTTCTACAAGAATAATACTAAGTCCCTCGATGGATCATCTATCCAAGCTCGCGGCACCCCTTTCGTCCAGTTTTTATTCTTCCTTTATCGGTTTGGGAACGAAGTACACCCTTTGCCCTTTAATCGTCGACTCTTAAACCACTTCTCACCATTTCCTTCCAAACCTATGATTAACGTCAGTGACTCTTCTGAGATTGAAATTGTAATGTATCCTACTCTACACTACAAGGAGAACACCTTCCTGCAGAGGTTTTTACAGAAACTCCACGAAAAAATTATCCCTTACTTGTTTATAGCGGAGATTGTTAGCGGAGGAGGGCGGCCTGAGGTTTTTACAGAGATTTTTTTTTCGGTGCATCTTTCGGGTATATACGCACCGGTGNNNTTTTCGGTGCATCTTTCGGGTATATACGCACCGGTGCACATCGAAACATATTGCCCGAGTGCTAAACTGTTCAAATGCATCGTCATTTCTCATAGTGGAGGTTGTTAGTGGATGCGAGTGTTCGAAAAAATTTTGCAGACAATTTTGTTTGGTGCGCCTATATGGTACATCTGCCCTGGTGCTTAACTAAAACATAATGCACTGACAAGTAGATGTCCAAACACACTGCCATAACTTACAAAAAAAAATAACAAGCATCGTTAAAAGCGCACTGATACCATTGGATCTTAGATACTGATGCGTAAACAATGTTCGATGGTGCATCATGGTATGGTTAAATAAAAGGAAATCAATATACTGATTTTCATTCTGAAACCTCAGCCGATGCTTCCAATCTCTCAAGAAAGCACCTATGGTTACTCTATTTTCACAAATTCCTTGTTTACAGTGCTTCTTGGTGATTTGGATAGCTCCACCGGTCAATATTCCACACATTTCCAATTTTTGGAAATTACCACGAGTTTTTATTTCCTCTCAACGATGGAACCATGCATCTGCGGGACATAAGAGTCAAGGCAATTTGTTTATTACCTTCCCATTTCAATTTTCATGAGTTTATAACTTGAATTTAGCTTGAAATTTAGGACTTTTTAAAAAAACAATTATGACTCCACGCGGTGCGTCGTTTTTCTTCAGCTCGCCCCAGTGTGGTGCACCCTATACTAACTTCACTACAAGCACCGCCTCTGATGCTTCCAAGTTAAGTGGTGCTTCACCTTAAATGACCCAAATTTGGTGTGTTATAAAATACAACGCCTAGTAAATAATGTGTTGGTGCTTTTTGAACTCAACAACATCGATGCATTCCATTTAACCAAGCGCACCATTAAGAAACGACACATGAAATATAATTGAGGAGTGCAACCATTTTAAACAAATGCACTAGTAAAATTAGCACAACCGCACCGAAACAAAAATTAACTGATTTGGCATTGTGGGGCATTTCCTTTGATGCCCCATGTCTAGTGCTCTACGATTCACAACGCACTATTAAACAAAATGTTGGTGCTTCAATAAAATGGTTGCAATGGTACACTCTTAGTAACAAATCGCACCTCTTAATTTGCAATAAATCAATATAACGGAGTAGTTCCCATACTTACACAAATCGCATTGGTATGTTATATTATACGATGCACCACTAAACATCAAGTCGGTGCTTTGGAAACTATAATGCACCAATATTATTAGTTAGCCAAAAGCGCACCGCCATGAACACATTTCATAAAAAATGGGTTGGTGGTGTGTTTATGTTAACCAAATGCACCAGAGCATTGGGGCATTTCGGTGGATGCCCCATAACCAACGCTCTCGACAATAGAAGGCACCGTTAAACAAAATGTCAGTCCTCCAATAGCATGGTAGTACCGATGCATTTATATCAACACATCACACGGCTTAAGTTGATACAAAAAAAATTCACCTGTCAATGTGCCTGGATCCAAACAATTCACCAATAATATAAAGAACATGACACTGGGTTGAATTTTCACAAATTATCAGTGTAGTGCGTCTTATGGTAAGCATTGCTAAGATGTTAGAAAGTGTGTTGATTGAGATAAACGCATCGGTGCATTCTATTAATCGAATGCACCGCCAAGTTTTTGAAACAAAAAAATTCCTCTGCAATGCGTCAAACAAATAAAACACAATGATGGTGTGTACTACAACACAACGAGCAAAATACAAAATAATTTACCATGTTGGTTTGTTTTATGGGATGCCTCGTTACTAGTGCATTATAAGACAAACACATTGATATCAACGCTTACAAAGATCAAATGGAGCGTCGATGAATTATGTTCAATGAAATGCACTAGTGTGGTTAAGTGAGTTGCATTGGGCAAAATATTTTAAAAATTATCATTGTGTTGTGTCTTTTAAAACACGTCCATTAACGGTGTGTCGAGAAAAGATAATGCACCTGTTAAAAGTGTTTGGTGCTCAAAGGAACATAAAGAGTCGGTGTGTTTAATATAACCAAGTGCGCCATTTGGTTTAACATTAACAAAATTTACTATAGTGGTGTGTTCCATAGAACCAATCACCCTAAGTTACACAGTTCATATGTGATATGGCATTGCAAGTTGTTTTGTATGACAACCCTTAACCGATGCACTATCACAACACATCACTAAAGATAACGGTGCTCGACTAATAATGATGCACCGATGCGTTATATTTAACACACCTTTGTTTCGGTGCCTTATGTATGTTATCGAGCACTGGGAGTGATGCGTACATTTTTGTTAATAGCACCGATTACTTTTCCACTTTTTTTTCCAAAGAAAAATTAATTTCAATTTTTTATAAATACAAATTAGTTATATATGCTTGTGTTTTATATTTTAAATTCCTTTTATCTATGTATATGTGCCTAAAAATGATTTTATGTGAATCAGATACGTCGACGGCGGCGAGCGCAGTAGCAGCTAGAAGAAAAACAATTTAATTCACAAACTACATATTTAAACCTCCACAATTAAATTTTATGGAGGTTTTGCTTTGCGGAGGAAAAAACATAGGTCACTCTTCAGTGCCTCTCATAATTTAGCACATGGACTCAATCCTCTGGCACTTCCTCAATGCTTTGCCTCGCATCTCCTCCTCTGCGAGCCGCTCAACTTTCTCCAAGATATTGTCCTTGTCATTTTTGTATCCATATTTTGAATTGGCATCAATTCGCTTGTAGATCGCATACCCACACCTTCTCTTGTTCACATCGAGGGGGCTTATCGAATAGCTCTTTAAGGACAGGGAGAAATTTCATATCCCTATAATATCTGTAATTGGGGCCCTTGCTAGTGGCACCAGGCACATCAAGTTTGATCTATTCCAAGTTTGTCATCTTGGCCCCTACTTTGGCATAATTAGGACAACTAAGATCTACGAGTGGAGCTTCTTAGTGCCCCTTTGCCCTATTCAACAAGAAAGGACCCTAGTGGATGTATTAATAATAACATTGTGTCGATCTCAAGAACGATCTAAGCCATATTAGGCCCTAATACAATCCATGTTGTGAAAGGATCATAATGGTTCAGGTTCATTATAAATGTCCCATGTGATGGCTTCAAACCCAATGTATGATGGTTCATGAAGTATAAAATCTTGCTTCATGCCCTAAGACATTTGTTTTCACCCTCCAACCATGACTAGGGCCTTCAAACTCATCATTGGTGTGAAAAAAATCATAATGTTGCACATATCATATCCATGGGACAAATGATCCCTTTGTAGGGCCTATGTGGGTTTGGGACCATATCTAGGGCCCATAAGACATTAAATCATATTATAGGTCCTATATTGGTGTTTCTCCTCATTCCATATATAGGGTCCCTAATATCGTTTTATGGAGTGAAAAGAATTATAACATCACTATTATTATACTCATTCACCAAATACTCCCTTTAGAGGGCATGTAGGGTTGTTTGGGATTCTATGCATGGCTCATGAACCTTAAAAACATCTTCCTAGCCATATTATATTGGTATTCTTTCTCAAACAGTCATGATGACACCTTTGTTTTTTTACCTTGCAATAGTCAATTTTAACTTATGAAAACATCATGAAGTGGTTTATGGAACAAACAAAAGGGATCCTACATGAAGTTGATGGCTAAAAAATTGCCAACTCGGAATTTGGGAACATGCTCTCGCATGAAAATGTACACGTTATTCAAAATGTGTACACGTTTTGTTTAAAATACCCTTAATGCCTTTTGAACTACCATATAGACTACTATGAAGTTTGCCAAATAAGAATTAAAAATAAACATTCATGCACTTTAGAAATGTGTGTGCATTAATAATGGGAATACATTATTGTGTGTGTGTGTGTAAGCTCCTTGTTTTCTTCATTGGACCGTGATTAAGGGCTTGAGATCTATACATGGTGCACAAAACCTTCTTGATAGCACTAGTATCACACTCAAAGACAATATATTCCCTCTATAGGGCATATATGGCAGTTCAAGGTTTCATCGAGGAGTAAAAGGTTCATAGAGAAGCACTTTTAAGGGAGTAATCACATTATTAAATGTGGCATTTAATTTTAAATGGCTATATAACAAAGTACAACCTTCAAAAGTGTATCCTATATGTCAAAAGATTATTTTTTTGTTCTTTTAAAAAACAAAAAAACATCTATATGGACACAACAAAGTTGTAGATCACTTCAAGATCTTTGCAATTATCTAAAGAGCAACAAAAATGGATGTTGGGAAAAAAAGTTGTGACAAAATTGAAAATATTATTTTTCCTCTCAAAAGATTTATATTTATATTATTTTCAAAACAAGAAAATACATCTCTAGAAACAGAGAAACTTAATAACACAAAAGTTGTATATCTCTTCAAGATCTTTCCAAGTAGGTATATAATGTCAAAAATGGATGTTGGGATAAAATATTATAGACAAATTAATAATCATAATAATAATAATCTGTAGGTCACAACCAAGACAAACACCAAATTAGTATATGAGACCCCCTTGATTATGGGACAAGGGACCCCTCCACGCAACGATTTGACTGCTAAATTCTAAAGAGGTATACATACCCTACCTCCCTCTAGATTTGAACTTGTGACCTCCTAGGAGGAAACACATGTTCTTAACTAAATTACTCTTGCTACATTTTAGGGGCAGCAATTTCTTATATATACATTTCAGCGGTGGAAATTACTCTTAATTGCTTTTGTTGTAAATCATCTAAATCGGAATTAATGTTTAGGATTTTCCTCGGAGAAATTTCAATGGTTTTATTACATGAATTTTATACAGAATTTACAGGATATGCAGACTGAAATAGAGATGTTAAATTGTCAACTATACATGTTTCCTGAAAATTCTGCCACAAAAGATAATCAACAGAAAATTGTTCAGAATTTGATGATGAAGCTTGTTCATAATTGAATGATATAGAATTTTTAGAATTGTATGATGTAGATGGTTCAGAATTTATTGATGTCTTCCCCCTCAAATACAGTGGAAAATCGGGATGAGAAATAAAAATATTGAGTTGGTTTTCATCTATATTTTCCTTGAGATTTAAAGTTTGTGCAATGGTCAAAAGTGGTTGAATTATTTCATCATCGGTATCGATTTCATCTAACCATTTCATGTGCTCCAATTCATTTACTGATTTGGAAGGGGGGTAAAGTGTGATGTATTTTATTTCAACACCATTTGTGGTTGTCATGTTTCTGGATCAACGACTGATGAATGCATTGGTTGTTGCTAACCAAGGTCTCCCCAAAATTAAAGGATGTCCACCCAAATTAGATTTGGATTGTGGGATCATAAAATCTATTGCTTAATCCCATGAGTCGAGATAAATAATGATGTCTTCAATTACACCCTTGGGTTTAATTTTTTATCTATCTACTAGTTCTAAAACCGTAGGGGTTGGTCGAAGATTGCCAATGTGCAAATTTTGCGTAGTCTCCATTGTCATGACATTTATTGTTAGATATAAGTCAATAAGAGTAATTTGTTCCTAGATAATGGAAGAAATTACAATCAGATCTCCTATTGAGCATGAGGGATAGGAGATCCATGATTTCATGTGTTGTTCCCTTGATTCTCTGAGTGGAAAATTGGTTCAATATCCTTCAGTTTTGAATATTAGATTCTAGGAACAAAATCATGGATTTTCCAAGTGTAGCTTGTGTATTTTTCTTATCTTCTTGTTGATTTGACCAAGCATTGACCATGAGGTGGAAAACATCTAGAGGGTGGAAAAATGGATATTTCACCATTTCATGATATCCATGAGCAACTTTTGTTATGGAGAAAATCTCACGGGTAGATAGTAATATCTCCCTAGGATCTGCCTACTGATCCTAAACAGATAGTGGGCTAGACTTCTATGGATTTCCTTTACACTCAAGAAATTTAATTCATAATCAAGCTAAGAAACGATGGAATGGAATACCTTTTTCTGAAGGTTGTCCTTCGTATGTCTTGGCTACTGCAGTCTTGAAGTTCGAGCTCCAACCTCTACAACCTTCTCCTTGCACACAAGAGAAGAGAAATGCATTCCTACTTCTATTCTTAGCAATATAATCCTAGATCTGGGTTGGATCTAACCTGATCTATGATAAAATAAATCAGATCTGAACATTCATAAGGGAAAACCAACGATCTATTAATTTGAATAACATAAGTGTAGATGCACTCCTCTTAGTGTAGATGCAATCCTATTTTCTCCTTGCTCCTCCTCGACTCTTCAACCAATATAGGAAACCTAACTTTAGCTAATGTAGATGGAGAAGCACCTCTGAATTTTGGCAGCATGGACCTCGCTTAGGGCCTTTAAATGGCCCTGGAAGTTTGGGACCCAAAAAACTATAGAAAAACTGCCAAAATGGAAACTGTTCTTTGAGCCAGTGGATAGATGGGTGGCCACCGATATCCACCTGGATCAGTCCTCCCCCTTTAGGAAGAAATGGTCGCCTTTGCATTGAGCACCCCCATCAGATGGGGAAACTTTTGCTAAACTTGGCCCTGGGTGAGCCACTTGCCTTGGTGCAAGAGTTGCCCTTCTTTGACAACCTGATAAATTTGGATCCTTTATTGGCCAGTGCCTTTAATCCGAGTGTCTCTGATCTAATCAATGGTTACATGTTCCATGCATTCAAGGTTTAGCTCTATCGGTGTCAACTGCTTTGTGATCTTTGATGTGTCCAATAATAGTGGGAAGTATGGTTGAAGAGGTACACATTTAACATTGGGTGCAGGCCAATGAAGGGGGGAATACTTAGCTCAAAAGCATTGTCACCCATAGCCTTGTTGATAGTGTAAGATCCATAACGAAGTGGATGAAGCTTTTGATGGGGCTCGGTAAGGCATTATTTTTGCAAATGCAACCAGACCTTGTCTCCGGCCTTAAACTTGTGTGGCACCCGGTGTTGATCATGGTGTTGCTTGTACTTAGAATTATCTTTTTGCAAAATGTCATGGACATGTTGGCGGATGTGTTGAATCCGTTCAATGAACTTGGTGGTTTTTTTGACCTCGGACTGAACATGGGAAGATTCTACATGTGTGGTCACAAGAGGTAGTGCGACATAAATGGGTCATGTTATCCCCATTTCCTAGGGATAACTAAGGAGATGATGTCTTGAGGCCCTCATGTTGTAGACATGGAGTACCGAGAGACATATGGATGACAGTGTCCACATGCATAGAAAAAGACCCACTTCACCATCATGCACCTCAGTTCATCATGATGGAGTTCACCACATCAGCTTTTTTTTAGAAGACAATGGGTCTTGCTCCATGAGGTACAAGTTAGGTATTGTAGTAAGTGCCACTTTAATATTTGAGGCATTTTGAGTATGTTTCATTTTCAATTACTTTTGATTATGTAACATATGCTTGGAAATTATACTCTTTGTCTTGTTTCACCTTGGTGGTTGACATTGCGCTATAGTAAGAGGTCACCCTTCGGGATGGGTTTGCTACTAGGAGGTCTCCTTGACGAGCCATCATGCCATTCCCGGTCATACTTACCACTTTCCACACTTCATCCCCTCGCATCTTTGTCTTTTGGGATTTTTGGGTGCACTGACTGACCTAAGAAGGTGTTGTCCCTCATTTAATGGGAAGAAGGGGTTGAAGGCCTGGAGGGAATGTAGCTAGCAAAAGATAAAATTCAAATCATAACCTTCCAGATGCTCACCCAAGAAGGTCTTGAGAACAATGAAATGTTTATCCTAAATAATCAAAGACCTGAAAAAGCAAATTCACATTATATAGATGTCCCACTTGTTAAGGTATGCACACTCATGCGGTGTCCTTTCTTTCCATGCATACGGCACTCTGTGTACCTCTAGTTTCAAGTGACACTATGGTACTGCCCCCCAAGCTTTATTTTACCCATAGGGGGTACCCAATCATTTTGGACCTTAATTAATCAATGGAAATAAATGGGTTTGGAAAAAGGATGCAATGAAAACGAAGGTGCAACACACCCTCTACAAAGGCACCCATAAATGAGACACTTCGACCCCTTATATGTCATGAACCCCATGCCCAAAAAAAAATCCCCTGTCCACTTCATTTTCTCCACGTGACTTAGAGAGGGGTCCACCTGGAAAACACTCCTTGACTTGAGGAACGATTCACCCAATAGGTCACTTTGTCAACCCACCCATACCTAAACTTGGCAGATTGTAGAAGGTCTTTGAGTACTTGTTTAATTTGATGAGGTAGTTTCTGTTGTACATGCTTGGATGGCTCTCATATTAAATGTGATTTTACTTGCCATGATGCTTTGACTT
>CBVK0100247114.1:664-17451 GCA_900067695.1 Picea abies | reverse complement strand
ACCGAGATCTACACTCTTTCCCTACACGACGCTCTTCCGATCTCACTATAGCTTGTTTAAAAATTAGAATTCCTTCACTTAGCTTTTCAATATCTTGTCTGGTTCCATCGCAAAAAATTAATATGTCATCTACAAATAGAAGGTGTGAGATGTATAGTCCTATAAATATTTTTATGCCTATGAAGGTGCCTGCTAGCTTTGCCTCAATCAAGAAGAGACTAAGGCACTCAACGACCAGAAGAAAGAGAAGTGGAGACAAGGGGAATCCCTATCTAACTCCTCGCTCTACTGTAAAGAAGGAGGAGGAAGCCCCATTGATCAATATAGAAAAGGATACTGAATTTAAGCAATCCATAGTCCAGTTTGTGAAGGCTACCCCGAAACTGAGGTGTATCAACAACATCCGAATATATATCCAATTTACTCTGTCAAAATCCTTTGAGAGGCCGATTTTAATGACAACCCCTTTGAGTTTCTTAATTTTTAAACTGTGGAGTCCTTCCTAAGCAACCCTGATGGCCTCGTGGATCTACCTGCCTTTCAAGAATCCGAACTATTCAAGTGAAATATGCCTGGAAAGTATGTCTTTTAATCTTCGACTGATGACTTTTGAGATAATTTTGTAGATGCAATTGCATAGGGAGATTGGGTGAAAGTCATCAAAGGAGGTTGGTTTGTCAAATTTGGGTATCAATGCAATGAAGGTAGCATTAATTGGCTCATGTATATACCCATTTTTCCTTGACTCCTCCACTACCAACAAAATGTATTTCCCCAAGAGATCAAAGAAACCCAAATAGAATTCAATCGGTCAATCGTTCAGTCCTAGGATATTCCCTTTCTGGAAGGAGGTCATGATAGCTAACAGTTCCTCTTCAGAGACTTCCATCATCAAAGACTCTCTCTCTCTTCCTCTTCCACAAAACTAGGAAAGAGCCCGACTTCTTTCACGATTTCAGTAATGGAGGATCTCGCCTATGCCTTGAACAAATTTTTGAAGTGTGTAATCCCCATTGGGGCGAGACCATCAAAAGTATTGACCAATTGGCCATCACCCTGGGTAAGGCTCCAAATTTTGTTATTCAGTTTCCATTCCTTGGCATAAGAGTGAAAAATTTTGTATTCTCATCCCCACTAGCGATCCAAAGTGCATGACTTTTAAGTCGCCACAAGGCTTCATTTTCAGCCAAGATAGTTTTTTGCCGAAGTTCCAATTGAACCAGTTTCTCCCTTGTCTCCCTAGAGAGGAAACTCTGATCAGGATTGACCTACCCATCCAACAAAAATTTCCATAAGCAATGAAGCTCCTTATCCTCTTTTACTTTTTTCTCATGTGCCTAGGAGATAGTTGCCTACTTGACTTTTATCAAGTTTTCCATAAAGTGAATAGAGGCATGGGTATTTTGTTTGGGGCCGAAGGGAGTCCACGGATTCCACACTAGTGCTTGTTACTCAGGATCCTTTATCCATCCTTCAAAAAATTTGAAGGGGCTGGGAGTCCTTCTAAGCCTGTTACACAATTCCAGAACTATCATATTTTGGTCTGAGTCATCGGAATAGGCTACCCATTGTCACGCAAGTGCTATTGAATCTAGTATCTCTTTCTGCAAGAGGAAATGATCCATACATTTTGCAACACGTGCATCCTCAACCCTCAAATTTCGCAAAGTCAGATGTAATTTCACCGGCTCTAGATCCAATAGTCCATGTAGGTCTAGCAAGTGTGTAAAATAATCAGTCAACGAGTCTGGGGTAGCGCGAGGGCCCCAAACTTCATACGCTCCAAAACAAAAGTTTATATCCCCACCAACAATAACAACTCGTTCAGTAAGACATGAGTTCAACTCCAAGGAGTCCCAATATCGTTTCCTATCAGAATAAGGACCATAGATATTGATAAGTAGCAAGGGGTGGCCCAACTCTGTTGAAATCATATTTAGTCCAAGACCTGATTCAAAGACCCAAATTCATTCACATTTAGAACTCTTTAGTCGCCAACCTGTGTCTAGTCCCCCAGAGCGTCCCTTTGCATCCACAACAACAAAGGACCATCTAGGCAATAAGAATTCCAAAGTCAAGACCACCTGTTCACTCACCCCCAGGGTTTCTTATAGAAAGAGAACATCTGGATTAGTAATCACAATCAATCCTTTTAGAGACGATTTTTTTTGGGGCTCGCCAGTCCCCTACAGTTATAGGAGAGGATTTTCATATGGGAAACAAATCATGGGGTTGCTTTTATCTAAGAGCCCATTTAATGGAATATTTTCTTCCATAGGCTACATCAAGTTTGGCTCGGTCCTGTGCCAGTAAAAGGTGAGATCCCCTGCCATGACCCCTCGCTGATGATAGAGCTCTAGGAAGCAATCCCAAGCTTGATCCAAGAGGGTCCTCTTCACCACAGATGCCCAAATCCCTAGATAAAAGAGTCATATTCCGGAGAGAATAACGTATCCTAGATCCCTCCTAAGATTTGGAACCAAAAGAAGAAAGGTTTTCGGAAAGGGAGGGAGTCCCAGAGGGGTCCAAAGAAGTAGGAAGGGAGAGGTTAGGTCTCAAAGAAAAACCCACAGAAGAAAGAGTCGATAGACCCAAACCCTCAATGGGATCCATGGAGGGAAGGCCCAAAGTCACCCCGGGAACCCTTGACATCTGATTCATAGAGGCTATGGGAGTACTAATCGATGGAGGGAAAATAAATCCAACAGGAGCGAGGGTGAAAAAATTTGCCTCAAGATGAGGCAAGGGGAACAACAGAGGAAGACCCATTGAAGAACCAATTTCCAACCCCACCGAGCCCGAAGGAATTAAAGTATCAGAAAAATTAGAAGAAAATGAAGGAAAGGAAGACTGTTGCTTACCTGACACCATCAATGACCAAGGGCAAGCCAAGTTTGAGGACTTCTGAACCTTTGCCTGCGCCATCTCCCGAACATCGAGAGGAACACCTGTCATTGGAGAAGAGTGTCGTCTTAAATATTTGTCCCAGTCTCGGGGCTGTGAGGCCACGATATGAGCTCCCCCGGAGTCCCCAGTCCCTTTAGTCGCATGACCAGACCCTTGGTCAAAGCCACCATCCCCTGGACCCCACATCTTGTTTTGAAGGGTAGTTTGCAGTCGACAATGCCATGCCCATAAGCATGGAATATATGGCACATGAAGGGTATACCTTCATAGTCCAAGGGTTGAATGAAGGAACTAGAATTCGTCACAATAGTCAGTTCCTTTAGGAGTCTCGGCCGAAGATCCAACCTCACTAAGATCCTGGCCATGGACATAATATCTACATGTCTCTTCGAAAGAAAAGTATGCATCCAAATATTCCCCCAGAATATTCTCGATTGCTGAGAAATGAACAGGGTTCCAGTACTGCATAGGGAGATCCGGGAGATGAATCCAGATAGGGACCATATCCACCCGCTCTCGCTTTGCATCAAAGCTCAGAGTCCACCACTTTAAAACAATAAGAGTTCCAACCATACTCCAAGTTTTGGAAGAACCTAACTGACATCTGAAGTGGCTGAAAAGACAAAAGCGAACCAGCCCCGAGCAAGTAATCAAATATTGGGTAATACAGAGAGATTAGAGCCCCAAGAAGATTCCATCCATGACCGCAAGAAAAAAGATCCCAACCATTTCCCATGCGCCCGACCCACCACTGCCAATTCTGAGAAATCAACCACTCGATCCATGTCGATATCTTCACTGAATACTAGGCACTTTGAGTTAGTTCTTTACTTTGCACACTGAGGGCCTCTGTTCACGTAATTCTTTGAAGATCCAAAATATTCCAAATGACCGCGGCCATGACCTCCCCCACGAGATGTATCTATGGAGCCCAAACGAGGTGGAGACAAAAGTGGCCTTGTATCCCTTACTGGAGAAAAAACCTTATCAAAGAGACCTCCAACAATTTCTATCGGTTCTGGAAAAAAACCCAGGATTAGAAATAAATTCCGAAGGAGAGAAATGTGCACAAGTAACTGTCTCCTATAAGGATTTTGGTTGTGTGCCCCAGCAGTCATCAACTAAAATATTTCCTGGCTTGGATCCAACGCAAGTAAAGTGCCCCTCTAACAGACCCCGAGGGGGGTCCATCCCAGGAATAATCCCTGACAAAGTATCCATTGGGAGATCGAAATACAAACCATTCGAATATGACAAGGCCAAAGTGGTGTGAATCCCCAATTCCAGACTAGATGTCATGTTGTTTTCCAAACCCACTGGGTTCTCCCATTCAAACCCCAATGGAAAACCAACAGAGGGAGCTAGGTCCACTATCCCAAGACTGTCCACCACCACACCCAATCTCTACAGTGATCCCGCATCCCCTGCCATCTCTAGCCCGAACCACCAAGTGTAGAATACAACAGGCCCTGGAGATCAAGAAAACTCTTCTTCTGACCTGAGAACACCCCGAATCTAGAAAGGATTCCCACCAAACCCCCAAAAGTTTCAACCAAGGCGCAAAGAGAGGGCCTCAAGCACTAATCCCCAGCCGTACCTCATCGGTCTCATCCTCCATTTTCAAAGCTTCCACCCACCACCATTAATACATCCATTCCATTCCTCATCAGTCATTCCTCTTCAATCCATTCATATATTACGTTTGATCACCTTTTATTATATTGTTGTATGCACTCTATAATATATAGTTGTTGTATGCAGTTTATGATATATAGTTATAGAGTTGATGTTCTCCCTTTAGCATAACGAGTTTAGGTTATTCCCTTTCCTGTATCCCTATCCTACTTTTGCCAATTATTGCTCATACTAGATGGATCTGATGGTTCCTTGTGGATTTATTAAGGATCAATTTAGTTAACTGAGTAGAGTTGAATGCATATGATGGTTTCTTGTGTATTTGTTATGGATCAATTCGGTTAACTGAGTGTATTTGTTATGGATCAATTCCATTAATGGAGTAAACAAGCAGATCTTTGCCTCCCAACTTTAAGTACCTCCACACCCACTTCCGGCGGATATGAGGCCCCCCAATATAAATTAAATGTACATTTTAAATGATGATATATATGAATTTTACATAGTAGTATTAGGTTTAAATCAACATAGATCTATCTTAACCCGAGGTGTTGAGAGGGATCAAATCTCTCTAGGATAAAACCTTTTTTAGAATGAAAAACATGAAGAACTTTTAAAGTTTTGCACCTCTAGAGATTTGATCTCTCTAGACTCAATTCTGAGGTTAAGATGGATCTATATTGGTTTATATCTATATCTATATCTATATTATATATTTTTTATTATTATTTCAATATGATGAAAAAGGAGAATACATCTCAGATTAATTAAGTTGAAGATAACAAATGATTACTATCTATGACACCAACTTTAGTATATCTCTTTGGTTTCATGTGTTAACAAGTTATGTGGATTAGTATAGCTATAAATATTGTAAAACTGAGACCTAGTGTGGGAATAAGAGGAGAGATTAAGGCATTATTTTTCATTCACCACCTTCCTAGTATCAAGATGAGTAGTGTTCCAAATATTTTGAAATTGAGACCTAATGTGAGCATAGGAGGGAAATTTAAGAGATACAACTCTCCTTTCTCTGGCTTCTTAGTATCACAAATATTATATATTATTTCTTCTAGTGGTGTTTTAAGTACTATTTTCCAAGTGCCTAGTTTCACTATGAAACTAGTGACACTTCATTCTTACTTTAATAATGTTAATTTTTCCTTTTAAACTAGTAATAGTATATTTATACTTTTGATATTCTAACTTGGATTCAATGATCTATTTATATACATTAATTCTCTTATTCTCTATTTCTTTGTTGCACCACACTTTCTCTTTAAATTTAGTTGTATTAATGTGTTTAATGGTATTTATATTCTTTAAAGTTCCTTGTCCCCCTTTATCTTCCAATGATTTACCATAAATTCAACATTCTTATGCTAGATTTTTACTAAGGTTTGAAGTGATTCTAGGGAGGCTCTTATCCTTCATGTTAATTGTCTCATGATTGTTCATAAAACATGATTCCATCTCAACATCAAGTATAATACGGGGAGCACCAATCGTGCATTCCACATACCTACAACAGTTCCATCTCAACATCAGGTATAAGACGGGGAGCACCAATCGTGTCGTTGATTGCCTCAATCGACCTCCCGTGACTACACTCACCATCGTGCTCCATTCCTGTGGGAATGAGGCATCTGAGTGGCCCCAAATTTATTAGCGATATCCTAACTTCGCCACCACATAACAACTCTTAGGTATAGGTGAAAATGTCACAGATTTTCACATTTAGGATGGACTGTTATGCCATCTGGGTCACCTCTATGTTCCCGCAAGTGAGCATGCAAAGATGATTTGGGAGGCTCACTACATTCGGATGGAAAGACATTTTGGCATGGAGAAAACTGTGGCCATTCTATAGAAACATTTATTTCGGCCAAAACTTCGACAGGACGTCAGCCAATATATCAGATCTTGCACTGCCTGTGGCATTGCCAAGCCATCTATAAATAAGAAAGGATTATACACCCCTCTTCCTAATCTTGAGAGGCCTTGCGAATCCATATCGATGGATTAAATTTCTGGCCTTCCATCCATTAAGCAAGGCAATGATTGCATATTTTTGGTGGTTGATTGGTTTTGGAAGATAGACATTCTCACAACCTGCAAGAAGAGCATCACAACAACAGATACTGCCAAGCTATTCTTCGAACAAGTGTGGGTCCATTTTTGGGTACAATAGACCATCATCTCCGATCGAGAAAACAAGTTCCTCATCACATTTTGGTCAAGTCTCTGGTCACTGTTGGACATCGGGCTCATTAAATCCACTACCTTCCACCCCCAAACCGATGGCCAAACAAAGGTCATCAATCGAATGATTGTGCACATCCTACACATGTATAACTCTAAGAATTTGCTTACATGGGATGAGAGTCTTCCCTATGTTCATCATAGCTACAACATGTATCTCCATAGCTCCACTGCCCATAACCCATTTCAAGTGGGGCTGAGATTCCAACCCTTGGGTCCCATTGATGTTGCACTACCTCTTGCAACCACAAAAATAGAATCTTCCCATGTTCAGTCTAAGGTCAAGAAAGCCACTAGATTCAATGAGAATATTCAACACATCCACCAATAGGTCCATGAGATTTTGTAGAAAGTCAATTCTAAGTACAAGCAATTCCATGATCAACACCGAGTACTACAAAAGTTTCAGGTGGGTGACAATGTCTAGTTACATTTGTAGAAAGAAGTCTTACAGGGACCCATCAGAAGCTCTGTCCACTTTTCTATGGGCCTTACACGATCACCAAGGTTGTGGGTGACAATGATTTTGAGCTCAACACTCCCCCCTTCCTTGAATTGCACCCAATGTTCAATGTGGACCTCCTCTGGCCATATTTTCCACAATTATTGGACACCTTGGAGATTGGAGAACAATTGACACCAATATAGCTCAACCCTAACTGCATGGCACAAGTATCCATTGATTAGATAGTGGGCACATAGGTCAAGGGCACTCGCCAATAGAGGATTTATCTTTATCGGGTTGTCAAGGTAGAGCATCTCCTACACCAAGGCAAGTGGCTCACTCGGGGCCAAATTCAACACAAATTTCCTCACCTGATGGGGGAACTCAACACAATGGAGACCATTGCTTCCTAATGGGGGGAGGACTGATCCAGGTGGACATTGGTAGCCAAACACATGTTCCAACTGGCTCCTCTTGATATTTTTTAGTTCATAACGTTTCTATGTAATGATGACATTTCTTTGTAATTGTGGGTTCTACACTTCTAGGGCTATCCTGAATCCCTACCATGCATCTAAGTGGATATTGGTGGCCTCCCTCCTATTCCAATTGGATTATTTTGGATTTTTTCATGTCGGTACATATTTTTGTACTTCCATGGATGTTTTAGGGCCCTAAACAATGTTTTATTGTCTTGCCACAATCAAACTATATACATAGTCAAAGTTTGATGACACGATGTGTAGTTCTTGAAATTACCTTACCAATTGGCTATCACACATCTAAAACGAAGGTCGTATGGAAAATTTATGACCTCAGTAAGTTGAGGTACCAACTTACCCATCAGGGGCCACATAAATTTTGGTGTTTCATCTCCTAGGGTTAGGTTTTTGGATGTCTAGGGTTTTGGAATTCATGATTAATGTTAAAAAGGCCTCTTGGGCCTCATTGTAATCATTTTTCTCAGACAGATGCACGTAGCAACCACATCTCTTCTCAGAGATAGCTACCACCATTCAATAAATTTGTTTTCAATTATGCAGTTTTATAGTTTCATCCTATCTTATTTATTCAATATAATTTATTGGTCATTGGATATCTAGTTTTTTATCTGTATCTTTTTGTTATTATATTCAGTTTGTTATTCATTTTGTTCCTCTCATAAATCTGTATCGTTAACCAACATGGTACGATAGGATACCACATCATCCCTCATTACTCATGGGTATAGGGATAGCCACGTGAGTAATTTCAAGAATATTTTAGAAGGTTCAAAACCCTATCACAATTTAGGGTTGAGTAAGTCAAAAACCTACCCCTAGATGGATATCGGGCTATGTTAAATACCGAGCCACTAGGAGGAGAAGGGGTTCCATTCTATGTTATTGTATCTTGCTCCATAGCAGAGAAAAACAACTAGGAGTGTGAAATACAAGGCATAACATAGGGGGTTAATTTTATTTAGCATCCTAATAGGCCACAAGTCTCATGTAACTCCATAGAGAGTTCCTTCTCCTTTGTACTTGCATTATTTCCACATCAAAGAAAAGAGAGCAGATAGAACATAAGGGTTTTCAAAAGAAAATATTTGTGTTATATTGTGGATGGTATGTAATTGTACTTTATTGTTCTCTATGTTTTTCATTTTAAGTGTTTCATGCATAAACAAAAAATTAGTAACTAAATATTCTGGAATCTAAAAGAATTTAACCTTCATAGTGTAGATTTCAATTTTATTTATTAGATCTGTTGTGATGAACTATTCCAGTGGAATATCCACAATATTTTACATATAGTAGCCACCCAACATGTTATATAGATGTGGAAGCCATATAAGTGCCACATGGCATTTCAACAAGTCTTGTTGCAATGCAATGTAATTTAGTGTTACTTTATTAAATTATTTTAAAACTATTACATATATTTTTCTTAATTTAGTGATCTAGATATTGATATGTTTTTCTTATTTATGGGAATAAAGATAAATGTTACATGAAATCACATGATTTTTTTGTTATAGACTCAATAATGACACTACATGACACTGACTTTCTTGCAAATACTATTTAGGATGAAACTGTCTTTAGGACTTGGAGTAAGACCTAAAACTGTTTCTAATTGGCTAAAAGATAATCTTCCTTGAACATAAGAAAAGAGGCTAATCACCCAAGATGCAGAGGCATCTAGTGGGAGTGGAAGTTTTCCCCCTTATAGAACACCATCAAGTCATTTCAAGTAGTGTGGTTTTTCTTGAATAACAGTAATGGGTCAATTCACATTTATAGATAACAGTGAATGATGATTATCCTCACAATCACTTCACAACTAAATTATAATAAATTTTACCACAATTGAAAAAAAAAATGTTTTCTTTATTTAATAAGCAATTCTAAACCCTAAATCATCTTAAGCTTTTAAAAACCTAATGCTTACAAGAACGCTATCCATTGCTTTCACAAGAATAGTGCTTATAGCTATCGATTATGGTTATGATAAGCGAATAAACTTGAGATTTATAAAATAAATTAGGTTCATTTGGTAATGCATAGTCATATTAAGTAGGGGGATAACGCTTAGGCGAAGGGCTCTATCTTGAAGGATTAGACCCATTCCTTCGTTGTGAGTTTAAGATTAGGGGATCTAAAATTTATCATTATTTTTTCCCACTTTTTTAAACATAGGCTTAAGAAAAGGTGGGGTCTATAAAAGTCGAATTTGAATACCCACATTCCAACTATAAATTTTGCATAGGACTATGTTTTAAGTGTGTACAATCTTATGTTGAATCTTTGTATCGATGTAAATTTATTTCTCAATTTCAAATATAAAATGTCATATTTTCAAAGTTTTTAACATTGTTTTATTATATTGATGTTAAATAAGGTTTAAAATTTTTGGAAATTTGACAATTTTTTACATGATAATAATTTTTTTGATTTGATAAAGTGATTGTTTGAAAAAAGAAAAACAAAAAAAAATTAATTGTTTAAAAAAAATAACTAAAAATAAAATTATAGCAACTTTCAACCCCAAAAAAAAATATATTAAAATTAACATTAAAATATAATTTTTAAATATAATTTTTAAATTTAATTTTTAAATTTAATTGTAATAATAATATTTACAAATTTGTTATCAAAATTATGGATTTTATTATTATTAATTATTTCTATAATTTTCCTTTAAATAACCACATCTTAAAACTCCTTAATAGCCAAAAAAAAAAATAAAAAAATTCCATGAATTTAAAAACTTACATTCATTCCATGCTTATTTTTGATTTGAAAACCATTAAAAACATGACTTGATTTGAAGTAACCAATTATGCTCTTTTGTGTTGGGTTGTTATATTCTTTGCAGTGAAAGTTTACTTGAGGTGGATCGACTGACAGTCGAAGTTGAAGGAATTGACAAGAAGACGAAGGTCAAAGTGGTTCAACCGAGTAAAGTCGAAGTCAAAGATATCAATAGCAAGTCAAAGGTCAAGGTGGTTCGACTAGGTAAATTCAAAGTCAAAGATATCGACAGGAAGTCGAAGAGGTCAATCGACAAGAGGTCGACAGGCACGTGCATGGAAACTGACTGAAGACTGAATGAAGGACAACTGGTAGTTGACTGGTAATCCGACTTGGTAGTCAACTGTAACATAATCTTCAGATTCATGGTATTTGTATCTAATGATCTGCGTGGATCCATAACCATTCTCGGGTGCCTTTTATTTAGGGTTTTCCCTCCTGTAAATCCTATAAAGAAGGCATGTTGTAATGTTGTAAAGCATAATGAATCATAGAATAGCTAATCTTTAGAGGTTTATGGCCATACATGTGTAAAATGAATTGGATACTGAGTTGTTCTTGAGTAATGAAAGAGGGTACGATGTCAATTGTGTCTTAGGTGTAGACCAAGGTTAGAAATGTAACATTTTATTCTGAATGAATAAGACAACAAGAGATAAGAATTCTCAAGGAATGTTGGTTTTCCCGTTTGGGTTTCCAGGGTAAAATATTTGTGTATTGTGTGTTGACTTTTCCATTTACTTTCTTGATTATATATTTCTTCCTCTCTTCTGGTAGGTTTAGTGTGGAAGTGTTCCTCATTTCCTGACACGTGGTATCAAAGCTTGATTTAACAATCTTAGATCTGAGCTAAACCCTAGGTTCAGTAAGAGTAGTAAGTCAGATATATTTATAGATTGTGTTTAAAGAATGGCGAGTAACTCAAGAATAGAGATTGAAAAATTCAATCGCTAGAGTTTTGAGCTTTGGAAGCTTAAAATTGAATATCTCCTTGTAGATTGAGACAAATGGGTAGAAGTCTGTCCAGGTACCATTCTGACTGGTATACCGATGGAAGAATGGGAGAAACTAGAGAGAAGTGAAAGAAGTACGATTCGACTTTGTCTTGCAGATTTGGTACTGCTGAATGTCTTAGGCGAAGATTCGACCAAGAAACTATGGGGCAAGTTGGGGAGCTTGTACTAGTCAAAATCCTTGGTAAATAAACTGTTATAATGAGTGAGGGAAGTTCGGTGAATGGACATTTAAATGCGTTTAATACCATTATAATCCAATTATCATTTGTGGATATTAAAATCATTGAGAAGGAGAAGTGTATTAGCCTATTATGTTCTTTTCCAGAATCCTCAGATAACTTAGTCGTGGCTATAGGGAGTGATTCAACCACATTAGTGCTAGAAGATGTGGTTGCATCTCTACTTTCAGGGGAAATGAGAAGGAAGAACATGGAAGAATCAACCAAATATGCATTAGTGGTGAGAGGTTGATCAATTGACAAAGATAAAGGAAAATTCTCTCGTAGAAGGTCTAAGTCAAAGGGTAGATATAAATACCTTGTTCAGTCGACGAGAATATGTTGGAAATGCGGTAAAGTTGGGCATTGCAAAAGGGATTGCAAGAAGGAAATGAAAGTCAGTAATGAGAAGCAGTTGACTGAGAGAAAGATGACTCTAGGTAAGGGAGGCGTTGTGTACCTGACATCGACTAATACATAGTCAAATCAAGATGTTTGGTTGATCAACTCAGGAGAATCCTATCATAGTTCACCACATAGAGAATGGTTCTATGAATATGAACAATATGAAGGAGGAGATGTGTTCTTGGTGGATGACTCAACAACCAAAATTGTCAGATGAGGAAAAGTTCGACTGATACTGCAGGATGGGAGGAGTAGAACCCTTCCAGGTGTGCTACACATTCTGGTTTTGGAAAGAAACATGATATCTGTCAGCGCGATGAGTGATGCATGGGTGTACACTCTATTTTAGAAGGATACGTACAAGATGGTCAGAGGTGTGATGGTTTTAATGAAAGGAGTTCGGATTGGAAACCTATACAAGCTATTAAGAATGTCGAATTGACTGGGTGCAACAACATCGTTGTTCTTGAAATAAACTCTAATTCGACTCAAATCGGATTGAGTCAATTCAACTCAACTCGAGAAGTGAGCATAAAATTGACCGGACCATGCTATGGCATGAGAGGATGGGAGGTTATTTTTTAGAATAGTAAGACGTTATTTTTTCTTTTGAAATGGAAAAGTGACATCCTTTAAAAAAAAATAGCAATAATTTATTAAATGTATATTTTGATTTTAATGGGGTATATTAAATATGATTACCAAAAATTGGAAATTAGAAATAAATTTTAAAGAATAATGAAATATTAATAAGAGGAAGTCGAAAAAGTTATCACTCTTAACGTTTCTCTTCCTGTAACAAAGCACCCTGTTATGCACGAGAATTATGAGACAAAGAAGTATCGCTGAAAATCCCATAAGTAGGTAGGGTGGGGGCTTCCAGTTCGGGTGGTAGATCTCATTTTCTCAATGTTAGTCGGCCGAGAACGGCTTCTTTTGAAACCACTATTTTTGCCTCCACTTCTACGGGCTCGGATGCTTCTGATACTCGGTCAAATAAATCTTCAAGTGACACAAGAGGCCTGGTCGGGATAGTATCCCTTATATAAAATAGATACGGAGTCTCGAATCACTTATTGATAAAAGGAAAAAAAGTACTATTATAAATTATCATTTCTAATTTATAATAATTGTCATTATAAATTGTTATTATGGCATTCTATACAGGAGTATATACTCTTACGTTTGTTTTTTTAAATCAAATTAAATATTTATAATTCTAAATTATTAATTTTAAAATTAAATTGTGTAGTTACAAGTTTAAATTAAATAATATAATAAAAATATAACTTGAAATAATAATTAGAATTTCTATATATATATATTATTATTATTTTAAAATTAAAATAAATATTCATAAATTTAAATTATTAACTTTAAAGTTCCATTATGGATTCAAAAGTTTAAATTATAAGTGTATTCAAGTTTTTACAATTATTCATAATATTTTTTTTTTCTCTTTAAGTATAAACTTTATAAATTAAATAATATTAATAAAAATACAAATTGATTATTATATTTTGACATTATCATGAAGCAAGGATTGAAATATGTTTATTTTAGTTAAAAAAATTGTAAATTTGATGTGCTGACTACAATGTCTAGAAGAAGGATTGATCCATTGAATTTAAGTAGATAAACTTTAATTTAAGATATTTGTCATAAATATTTACCTAAATCACAATCACAGTAAGGATTTAAAAAAAAAATGGAATCTTAATTTTAAAATGTTTTAGTTTGAAGGTTTGTGATCCAACCGTTAGAATTAAATTTCAAGATGTTTCAGTTTGAAGGTTTGTGATCCAATCGTTAGAATTAAATTGAATTTAAATTTTATAACCGTTGTAGTTGTCAATGGCTTGGCATGGCTTTGCTTTTCTGGACGATGATGATCGTGGCAATCATTCTATACAATCTAGCCGTTGGTGGAGAATTTTTTTCCGTTGCAACGATAAAGTATTTTATCCTCTCCTCTTAGAGTCAGTCCAGTGAGTTTTGGAGCGCTCTTTTATTCGTATTCTTTCTTTTTGGGGCTCTAAGTCACTCAACTATGTCTCCTCTGCCTATATATTTTGTTTGTCCTGACTGTGAAACTTGAGACAAAGAGAAGATGAGGCATAGGGTCACACTTTACTTGGGCATGGCATATATCAGTGAGAAATGCCGAGTTGGAAATCTACGTCGCCCTCGGCCTCGACCTCCTTCATGGTTGGTGTCAGAGTCATTCTCTGATCAAGGCAGGTTTATATTTAATAGAAGTGTTTGTTTTTTATATTTGATTGCAAATTCATTTTCAATCCGTAAATACATATTCAAATTTTGTAGGTTATCAATCTGATAAAGAAGATGAAAGAACCAAGGACTTCATTCTTCATTGTTGGCATCTATTTATTTGGTAGGTATATCTTTTTTCCGTTTCCCTTTCTGTCATATAATCCATATAATCTTGCTGATACATATTCAAATTTTGTAGGTTTTTATTATATTACCCAATAAAGAAAAGAAGACAAGAGAACTGAGAAGTTCATTCTTCATTGTTAGTATCTATTTATCTGGTAGGTACTTCATTTTTCCATTTCCCTTTCTATCATATCATTTTGCTTCCGTTTAAAAGATTAATTTATTTCCTTTCACGCATCCTTTATAAGATATTCTTTGTTTGTATTACACCTTGCTCAAATATATTTACTTTTTTGTTTTTTGTTTTTCTTATCCCACAGTATTTGATTTTCACTTTTCTGAATGAACTCTAGAGTTTGTTGGTAGTTAATGTTATGTCTAAGGATTTTTGTTGGTAATTAAAGTTACGTTTTAGAAGTTATCATACCTTATATGTATATCTCTATAATAAATATTCGTATATTAATTTCCACAATGTTATTAATTTTTTCTTTTATTGAATAATTTGAGATACATCTTAGTTACTCAATATTTTCTCTCACCCTCTTTGTAAAATAATTTCCCACTCTCTTTAAATAGAAATATTATGTTGTTGTTTCTTTTTTTCTCAATGGTATTGCTTAATATTAATCTTAATCTAGTTTCAGATAAATATCCTCCGTGAGACTCCTATTTGTAATTTTTTGTTTTAATTTTGGTAGAAACAAGACAGAGTGCTTGTCAGAGGATCATTCATGCAATCCACGCGCTCTGAGGCTTTGAGTCGATATATTGACAAGCTCTGTTTCGGATGGGCGCTCATGATTTCTTCTCACTTTTTCATTATTAACCATCTCTTTTCCTGATAGGTTGACATCAAATCGATTTAGAAAATTCTCATTCATGGCCATTTTTAGAAATAAATATTCACAAAACACAGTATTTTTGGCTTGCACATGTCCCTGATTATCCTCATACTTGATCTGAAATTGCATATAAGCTTCCGCACTGTAGACACAAAACCAACTCAAAATCACGATCTTCTTGAGATCCTTCAAATAGCAAACAAAGTGAAAATAAAGGATATAATAATAGGATTTTACAATATGAAAAAACTTTAAATATGTCTTCATACGCCAATCAAGTTATTGTCTTTTCAATCTCCCATGCATGCATAGTTTGAGTTCAATCCAATCCTCATCTTTCCAATTTGAACAAATTTGGGTTAAGTTATCTAGACTACTCTATTATCCACAATGGATTTCATTGAAATATTGTTACCCTAAATGACAAGGCACAACCAACTCAATTACAGTCAAGCTGGATTGCAAGGGCCCTCACAATTTTATAAATTATATATATATATATATATATATCCCATGTCAACAATTTTATATGTGTTTTTATGAGAGTCACATCAAACTTCTTTTCGTATTTATTATTATTATTTTTTATTATTATGGGATTTTATATGTGAATGATGCTTTTAAACCATTCAGTCTAAAAAAATTCGCATCGGACGAATTTGGTCTTGGATTCCTCGGTCACTCCATTTTCTATGTCACTATGGTTTTTAGAGATGATTTTCCATACATATTATATTTAAAAACACTAATTACAAGTTTACTGAATGGGTTTAAAGTTTTCTTCTCAATTTATTTACCACTCCTCTTTTCCTTTTTTTAGCTCCTTTGTCTCTCCTTATTCTACCTGTAAAAGAGCCTTGATTTCTACACCATTGCATCCGATTCGATTCGATTTAATTCATAAATATAGCTTCACATTTAATCTGTCCATGGCATTCCATTTCACTATTTTAATTGATATTCCACTCTACACATCCACATGATTTATTTGGTACCCATAAGCCATGCGATTCCATACACAGTGTGTCATTCATTTATATGTAACACGTAAGCATTCATCCACTTGGCATGCCTCACAATTCGAAAAGGACCGTGAGATTTGCATGTGAAAAATCTGAATCTTAGGTTGTGTATTCTCTCAGTCCTTTTGATAAATATTTTATGTTATGATTGGATTAGATGTGTAAGAATTTATATGTATTTTACTGACCATCCAAAATTTCAGAGGAATCGCAAACCTCGGGTATATGCATTTTTCCAGGCCACCGGACATTAAAGACCTATGGAATTAAATTTTTTTTATTATTTGCTTAAATTAATTCCTAAGCTTTTGAAGACCATGTAAATGATTGTGATGT
>CBVK0100247113.1:0-17456 GCA_900067695.1 Picea abies | reverse complement strand
ACAATTTGGGATATCAAGTCTTCACAAGATGATCAAGGGCCCTTCCATATCATCATGAGTGAGTGCCATGTCATATCCTCAAGATCATATCCTCAAGGTGTAAGTCACTTAAGTGACCTCCACATCATCCAAGTTAGCTCAAAATAACCTCACAACTCTCATAAAGTTTCAAAATTGAGGGTCAACACTCTTTAGTGAGGAAAAGAACCTTAAAATAGTGCCAAAAGAGGGGAATGTTCCAACATATTTCAAATGGAAAGTTGAGAGAGTGTCCATGTGGACGTAAATACCTCGTATCTACCTCAGAGAGTGTAATCAATGCCTCAAAAAATGTGATATACCTAAAGAGTTGTGAGAATGCCTTTGACATTGTTAAACCGGACAATCATGTATAGAATAATCTCCAAGGGCCCATGACCAAAGTGTGGTACATGGATAAGAAAGAGAGATTCCATGTGGAGCAAAATAGGTGTGCTAAACTATGGGTGTGACAACCCTTACAAAGTGCAATCACTTTTTACATAGAAAAAGAATAAGTGAGTAGTTAGGGCCCTATAAATCATGTGCCCTATTAGATCCACCGAGGAATGACCGTATACCTACCAAGGGTACATAAATGTTCGAATTGGAGGGAATTACCACCACCAAAGGATAGTCAACCACAACAACGGAACCAAACACCCTAAGAATGGGACTAAAAAAGTATGACATGATCATCCACCTAAGAAAATTTGGGCAACCACCTAAGAATATTTCCCGTTGGAATGGAATATGATCAAACTTGTTCGTGGTGGAAAATAATGATCGTCATCAATATCAGACGAAGAAGAAAAGGCCACACGCATTCGAGCTTCTGTTGTCATGGGAAAACCCAGTAATGAGAGAACAAGAAAAGATAAGCAGAGAAGTAATGCCATAACAGAGTAATGAGAGAACAAGAAAAGATAAGCAGAGAAGTAATGCCATAACAGTATTGCACCCCATTATTATCTTTGCTCAATGTGATGTTGTTGCGCCTAATAGTTCCAATATTTATGTGTCAAAGTATTGGCAGAAAAGGAGAAAATTAAATGGAAGAATCCCATTTCTTATTTCAATAAAATATTTTTAATACCGGACAGAAATCAAACACGTATTCTAAATGTTTTACTTTTTAATTTATTTTTTTTCTTACCTCAAACTATGATATGAATGGATCGAAATTCTTACAAAAATCTTAAAATATTTTTTAATTGAACACAAAAATCAAAACTGTATTCTAAACGTTCCACTTTTTAACTCTTTCAACGAAATATCACGGAACTTCTTCGAAAACTTAGTCGAACGCGGAAGTGTTGCAAGTACGGCAGCGATTGATTGGCTTTGAGATTCTTTAGTGACCAGGAAGAGACGTGGAATTTATGCGGAATCAATAAATCAAATCTGGTGACATAATGTAAATCGGATTAGATCTAAATTTAAATTAGGAGTTGCTAATTGATTGCGCCACTATCCCATCAGCGCTTAAAGACACAATTTTCGCCCGACTGAAAATGGTGCGTCATGAATGGTAGAAAAATGGAAGAAAAATGGAATATGGTACAAAAATGGAAGAAAAATGGAATATGGTACAAAAATGGTCCCTCTCACTGAACTTAGAGTTTTCTCCCATCAACATTTATTGAGACAAATCACCATATTCCTTGGGATCGCAACATTTGCAATAGTTACTACTTAGATCTTAAGCTCGAGGACCATTTTGTATTTAGATGTTCTCCCTACTAGGAGATGATAGGACAATTCTTTCGCTACTTCAGAATTCACCTAGTTCTCTGTAGAGACTCATGGCTTATGAGGAATAAAGATGCTTCGCCCTCTTTCTCTAGGTATTTTTTATTGTCACCTACATCTTAGTAGAGGTTAGTGCCCCAAATTGACATGTAAAATGTTGATTACTTCTTACTTCTAGTGCTCTAACACTAGTAGAAAGAGGCCCCATATATAGCTTCCAAGCTCACATGATAGACCTATGAGACATCATAGACCATGGAATTACTCCCATAACCCCACGCTCATGATGCATTTTCTTAAAAAAAAACTAGGGTTTCTTGTTTTTTAACCCACTTTTATTTGTAGCTTTGACACAAGCACAAATTTCATATATTTGCTCACCCTTGTTGCATATTTTCACCAACAAAATGGTGACTCCACTGGGGATTTGGTTTTTGCTCACGTTCCTTGGTTGGTTGTTGGTGTGTTGTAAAAAAATTTTACTACCGTTTTTTATTTGGTTTGGTGGAGTTTTTAAGGATGTTCACCTTCATATAGTTTTCTATTCATTTTTGTATGTTATAGGTGCATGAAACTCACTAAGGAAAATCTCAGAGATGAAGCCAAAGTTCTTCTCTGGAAATTTTTCCCAATGCACTTTTTTCCCTCTTTCCAACATTGACCAGTGCATTTTTTGGCCTCTTTTCTGCCACTGTCAATGCAAATTTTGGCCTCTTTCCTACACCTAATCACTGCATATTTTATTTGATTTTCCATCACTGATCAATGCAGGATTTGGGAATTTTTCCACCAGTGATCAATGTAGGATTTGCACCTTTTTTTGCCACTTTTCAAAGTGTATTTTGAGGTAGTTTCCTCACTGGTCATGTTTAAAATTTACCCCTGTTTTCAGTGCTTAGTTTTCTTCTTGTGTGGGTTGTTTAGGGTCTTCATTTTCCTTTAGTTTGTGAGATTATGGATTGTCTTAAAAACCCCACTAAACCCTAGGAATTGCATATTTGCACCAAAAGAATGGTGACTCCACTCGCGATCTGATTTTTACTCATGATCCTTGGTTGTGGGTGTGTTATAAAAAACTTTTACTACCATTTTTTATTGGGTTTTGTAAATATTTTTAAGGTTTTCACCTTCATATATTTTTTTCTTCATTTTTGTAAGGTACAGGTGCATGAAACTCACTCAAGAAACCCTCTAAGTCGAAGCCATAGTTCTTCTCTAGAACTTTTTTCTCAACTCACTTTTTTCCCTCTTTCCAACGTTTACCATTGCATATTTTGGCCTCTTTTCTGCCACTGGTCGATGTCAATTTTGGCCTCTTTTATTCCACTGATCAACACATGTTTTGGACCCTTTTCCACCACTGATCGACTAAGGATTTGGGAAGTTTTCCGCCACTGATAAATACAGGATTTGGACCTTTTCCCACTACTTTTCAATGCATATTTCAAGGTATTTTATGCACTGGTGATTTTTTGAATTTACCTCTTCTTTATTTTCTTTGTTGTCTTATTATGTGTGTTGTTTAGGCTATGCATTTTCCTTTAGTTTCTTAGTTTATTGCTTGGTTTTAAAACCCCACTAAACCATTGAATTTACCTCTGCTTTCTTTTCTTTGTTGTCTTATTATGTGTGTTGTTTAGGCTATGCATTTTCCTTTAGTTTCTCAATTTATTGATTGGTTTTAAAACCCCACTAAATCGTAGGAATTGAAGAACAAACCCTCTTGAGGTTTTTTATCTCTTTTTAACAAGGGGGTTTCTTGAGAGTTTGGATCTTTGTTTGTTGTTTCAAATAGGTTGTAGCTTTACCATTCAATTGGAATCCTCTTCCTTAGTTCTTACTTTAATTTGCATCTTATTTATAGTGCATTTCAAAATATCCAAAAAAGAATCATATAGGATGGGATCTTGATTTGGTTCCATTACACTTAGTTTTTTGTCGTTTGTTACAATCATTGGCTATTATTACATTGTTGTTACAGAACCATAAATTATTTTTGCATTTGCATACTAAACCCTTAGTGAAAGGAAGACGCCTTAGGACACTTCACTTCCTTGCTAATAGGGCTTTACCATTTCAAGTATAGCTACCTCATTTGAAAGAAAGTTTACCTATTTGGGATCTCTTTTCTTGCATGCAACACCTATTTTCTTTTTCAAAAAGGAAGGTTAGCACCGATTACGTTTGAATTGTTTTCTTGTTTACGTAGTAAGTTATTTCATCCACTTCCTTTTAAATTATTCATTTTCAACATTTCTTTTTACATCAACAATTTAACTACAACATTCAAACCAAACATCAACAAACTTATACCAACTCCAAAACACAACACTTTGAAACTCTCCTTTGAACACCATTCCTCCCCCAAAGAGATAGTATTGTAGGATAAAAGGCCTTTGACCTGAGTTCCCTTTAAGGCATTCTCTCATCTCCATTAGACGAAACAGGGTCGCCCATGCCAACCCATACTCCAGTTATATCTCCTTAGAGTATAAGCCCATGTCCTCATTGTCAGGTATTGGTGCATTCAATTCTCACATTTTATCTCCTTCACCAATACCATCTCCTCCTAGTTCCCCCATGGTCAGAACTAACCCAATATTATTACCTTTCATGGTTGTTAGAGCAAGATTTTCCTCACCCTATGCAATCTTCCAGAGAGGGCCTTATTTTGTTCCCCCATACAGACTTACTTTCCCTGATTGATAAATCCAGAGAAAAAAATAAATATTTTTCCACTTGTATGCACCTTGCAAGCTATATACCAAGTAGAATTTGCAAAGCCTTGATCTTTGATGTGGTGATGACCATACACAGTGAAACAAATGGAACTATTCATTTTGGTATGTGAGAGCCTCTTCATTATCAATCTTGCAGAATTTGCAAAGCCCCACTCATTGGTTTAGTGATC
Organism: Picea abies; assembly: GCA_900067695.1. Taxonomy (NCBI): domain Eukaryota; kingdom Viridiplantae; phylum Streptophyta; class Pinopsida; order Pinales; family Pinaceae; genus Picea; species Picea abies. Next base: position 12,775 of record CBVK0100247113.1, on the reverse strand, counting down.
TTTCATGTGGTGACGACGATACACACACTGAAACAAATGTACAAATGGAATGATTCATGTTGGTATGTGAGAGCCTCTTCATTATCAATCTTGCAGAATTTACTCATTGGTTTAGTGATCTTTCATGTGGTGATGACCATACACACACTGAAACAAATGGACAAATGGAACGATTCATGTTGATATGTGAGAGCCTCTACATTGCTTCACCTCATTGACCTTGACATTAGCAAACCACCTCGCATAAATTTTAATGGGACGTTCTTGATCTTGTTAAAGGAAAGATAAACAAGGGTATTTCTACTCAGTTTTGCATAGCCTTCTTTGAGCCTACAAAGGAACTTTCTTCGAAACATCAACACCAATCCAAGTTGTATATTAGCATAAGAATGAACTCATCTAACACACAGGGGACACCAAATTCCAATTACCTTGTAGCATGAGGGTCCCTCTCACCCAATTTAGAGTTTGCCCACATCAACATTTGTTGAGACAAATCACCATATTCCTCAGAATCGCAACATTTGCAACATTTACTACTTACATCCTAAGCTCAAGGACCATTTTGTATTTAGATGTTCTCCCTACTAGGAGATGATAGGACAATTCTTTCGCTACTTTAGAATTCACTTGGTTTTCTATAGAGACTCATGGCTTATGAGAAATAAAGATGCTTCGCCCTCTTCCTCTAGGTATTTTTTATTCTCACCGACATCTTAGTAGAGGTTAGTGCCCCAAACTGACATGTAAAACATTGATTACTTCTTACTTCCAGTGCTCTAACACAAGTAGGAAGAAGCCCCATATCTAGCTTCCAAGCTCACATGATAGACCTACGAGACATCACAGACCTTGGAATTACTCCCATAGCCCCATGCTCATAATGCATTTTCTTAAAATAAAACTAGGGTTTGTTGTTTTTTAACCCACTTTTATTTGTAGCTTTGACACGAGCACAAAGTTCATATATTTGCTCACCCTTGTTGCATATTTTCACCAACAAAATGGTGACTCCACTGGGGATTTGATTTTTACCCACGATCCTTGGTTGGTTGTTGGTGTGTGGTAAAAATTCTTTACTACCGTTTTTATTTGGTTTTGTGGAGTTTTTAAGGGTGTTCACCTTAAGATAGTTTTATGCTCATTTTTGTATGGTATAGGTGCATGAAACTCACTAAGGAAAATCTCAGAGATGAACCCAAAGTTCTTCTCTGGAAATTTTTCCCAATGCACTTTTTTCCCTCTTTCCAACGTTGACCAATGCATTTTTTGGCCTCTTTTCTACCACTGTCAATGCAGATTTTGGCCTCTTTTCTACACCTAATCAATGCATATTTTCTTCAATTTTCCATCACTGATCAATGCAGGATTTGGGATTTTTCTACCATTGATCAATGTAGGATTTGCACCTTTTTTCGCCACTTCTCAAAGTGTATTTTGAGGTATTTTCCTCACTGGTCATGTTTAAAATTTACCCCTGCTTTCGGTGCTTTGTTTTCTTCTTGTCTGTGTTGTTTAGGGTTTTCATTTTCCTTTAGTTTGTGAGTTTATCAATTGGCTTAAAAACCCCACTAAACCCTAGGAATTGCATATTTGCACCAACGTAATTTTTACTCATGACCCTTGGTTGTGGGTGTGTGGTAAAAAACTTTTACTACCATTTTTTATTGGGTTTTGTTGATATTTTTAGGGTTTTCACCTTCATATACTTTTTTCTTCATTTTTGTAATGTATAGGTGCATGAAACTCACTCAATAAATCCTCTAAGTCGAAGCCACAGTTCTTCTCCGGAAATTTTTTCTCAACTCACTTTTTTCCCTCTTTCCAACGTTTACCAATGCATATTTTGGCCTCTTTTCTGCCACTGGTTGATGCCAATTTTGGCCTCTTTTATTCCACTGGTCAACACATGTTTTGGACCCTTTTCCACCATTGATCGACATAGGATTTGGGAAGTTTTCCGCCACTAATAAATACAGGATTTGGACCTTTTTCCACTACTTTTCAATGCATATTTTGAGGTATTTTATACACTGGTGATTTCTTGAATTTACCTCTGCTTTCTTTTCTTTGTTGTCTTATTATGTGTGTTGTTTAGGATATGCATTTTCCTTTAGTTTCTTAGTTTATTGCTTGGTTTCTTGTTTATATACATAAAATATCTAAATAACATTACATGATAATTAATGATAACAATAATTAAATGTCTTAAAAAAACAAAACCTAACTATGTAACGCAGTTATGACCCTCGCAGTCCAACCGCTCTCACCAGGACCTTCTTCTTCTCAGGCCTGAAGAGTTAAAGAACTCTTCTAACTCCTTATGGGAGTTCTCACTACCCACAGAAATCTCCTTCTGCGATCTCCCCTTTGCTTGTCGGGAAATCGGATTTCGCGTTATCGCGAAACCTGTGAGCACGTTGATCGTGCTATCCAAAACCCTGAAACCTGATGGGTCAAAGAGTCAACACTTCCATTCTTATCAGGGATTTCCCTATCAGGAAAATTGGTGCATGCAATGTTGTGGTTCGCTTGCACCACAAATCCCTGAACCTCGAACTCTGATATGCACGTGTGCTAATTCCTTGCCACGTCACCTCCTCTCTCTGCTCTATCAGGAATCGTGGGATCGCGATTTCACCGGTCGCAATACCTTTGCACTGTAAAACCCTGAATGCTTAATCCCAACTTCCTGAGGTCTCATGCCACCTGTCCCCTAGTGATCGACGGCTCCGACTAAATCAGGAAATTGCCAATCGCGATTTCGACCAGTATGAAACTCTCACCTCCACAAACTCCGAAGACTGAATCCCGATGGCTTTGGTCCTTCCCTCCTGCGCCTAAGGACTAAATCTCGCACAGCTTCTCCAAGATCTAATGGTCAATGGGATTTCACAAATCTCTCATGCGAATCCTGGCCGTTGCTTCTTCCTCTTTGCGGAATCCTTCCGCTTCAAAGCTTCTTCCAGCTCGAACCTTCTCCTGGGTCCTTCTCCCAGGAATCACGAAGGAACTATTCCTCCTGAGCTTGTCAACTCTAACTCCCTTCAGAGACCTCTCGCACACTTCTCGTACTCGATCCTTAACAACTCCCAAAGTGTTGAGTCCTTAAGATCCTGTGCACTTGCAACCACAGTAATCACTGTCTTCCCGTGCTCAGACTAGCTATTGAGACTTCGATTTCAGCCTGCACTTCTCCTGCACGGCTCTACCAACCCAAATCAACTTCTGGGCAGATGAGAATAAGATTTTAACTGTCTAGCCTCATCAATGCACTCTATGCGGATGAATTCGACTGCACTCTATGCAGGAATCTCCTAGCTCAGACAGAGAAACAATTGAAACTTATTCTCTTCTCTCTCACAGATTTCAATTCAATTATGAAACCACATACACAGCATATCAAAGCAAATGTATGACAGAAAACAAGCACCCATGAGCATAATATCAACATAGGGAAACAACACAAACCATGAAATTGAATCAAAGTCTTTCTTCTATTAATTCAATCTGTACATGGGTGTTCTCCACAAGTTCTCTACTTTCTCCTCTCTTCTTGCTCCTGTTTGATGATAATACAATGATACAAAGGAGGGTGTCTATATCTGTTTTCCCTCTCGAAACTGAAAACTATCAAATCTACCTTTAAATTCCTACCTAATAGCATTAAATCTATTAAATGCCTTCCTATCTACTAAGGACGAGAGCTTAAAGGCTCAAGGTCCCCTTTACAATACAAGTGTGCTTCTTTATGAATGACTTCATCAAAGAACGATGCAACAACTTCCAAAGAATTTCAAAATTTGTAGGCGCTGTCCAGCTGTCTTTTCTGCTCGATGTGTTGTCTCACTTGATGAGTGAGTGATGCTCTTGCATCACTATGTTTATATCATACACAGTGATATTTATCTTATAGAATATAAAAAATAGAGTGTAAAGTATCACATTAACCAATTTTAACATAAAATTGTTAAATATAATGTAACCTCAACACGCTGACTGTACACTGCCAGCTGTCCTGGCCAGATGTACTTTCTATTCTTGATTTGCTTGAGCCTATTTAGCTCAACTATTTCCCATTGCATTGTATCTTCTTCATTAACTCTTCTAATTGTACTCTTCTTCATATATTCTAATATAGTATTTTATGTTCTATTCTTTCTCTCTGCATTTCTTGCTTCACAAATTATCATGGTATCAAAGCTTCAGCAGCAAGCCTCTTCACACAGGCTGGAGAGCAACACGATCCTCAAATAGCGCAGAGCTTATACAGATCTTGAGAGCAATTCGACACAGACTTCTCACAAGGCTTGGAGAGTTGTCCATCATACTCTCGAAAGATTCTCGAAGGAAACTTCCACAAGGAAGTTGTCCGCTCATATTCTCAAAAGATCAGCATAAGAAGCTCATGCGAGGTCGCAGAGTGTACTACGCTCGAAAGTTTAAAGGAACAAAAACACGAGAAGGAAGAAGAGAGTGTAGAAGAAGAAACTTTAAAGATTCTTGTACAACTTTCAAGAATCATTAAAGAATTCACAAAGAAGAGCTTAAGAAGGCAAAAACGTTGAAGATTTCACGAAATTCGTTCAAATTTGTGAAAGATTGCTGCAGAAGGCACAATCGTTTAAAGATTTTTGGAAATCGCTCACATCTATCGAAGATTGTAGTAGACAACGTCAAGATTTAAAGAATCCGTGTATTTCTTTCAAATCTTTGAAAGATTCACGAATCTTTCTTCCACGGGAGTAAAGAATGCGTCTTAGGTGCAAAGAATAGCCACTAAGGCTGTAGGATTCGTCCTGCGAACGGATTTGAAGTGGGAAACCAGTTCAGAAGGGACGAAGAGACCGTGGAAAAGGTGAAAGAGTTTCAGCCATTAGATCTTGCATAGAGGACCGACAGTCATTGGATCCGCGAGAAAGTGCACGAGGTTTAGTCCTCTGGAGTGCACAGGAGAAATTTCGACTTGTGAAGTCATGAAATCCTGACATCATCTGGACCGTCCATCAAGAGACACGTGGCGAGATCTCGACATTTCATTGACTCGCAAGGTGTAAAGGTCAGAAGACTGGCGTGAGAATTCGCGAATCGCGAAATCATGAGTCATTCTGGACTGTTGGATCGAGATAGATCGTGAGCCGTCGATCTTATCCCATCGCAAAATCGAGGATCGGGAGTTGGACGAGCGAAGGAGACTGCTCTCCAAAACTCGGATACGTGAAATCCCGACATCACGTATCACGAAATCCCGAGAGGATTGTGAGCCGTCCATCTCAGAGGACAGGTGGCAGCAGATCCAAGCCATCTCTCCATCGGCATTTCAAATTTCGGGATATCAGAGGTCTTGTTGACGAAAGACACTCCATGGCAAAAGTCACGAAATCACGATTCACGAAATAGCAATAAGATCATAGCCATCCATTCATTCAGACACGTGGCAGACATCGAGGAAACCGTCGGCATTTAGGCAACTGGGGTTTTCAAGTTGACAGAAACTTTGGAGTCGCAAGTCGAGAAACTCACGAAATGAAACAGAACATCCATCTTGAGGGGACGCGCGGCGTAAATCCGAGGGCTCAGAAAAAGTCCCGAAAGAGGAGAGTCCATCGGCATATCGGGATTCGTTGTTTCGTGAATCCTGAGGACAAGAAACATGAGCATTTCGGAACTGCGAAGTCCAAAATCCCAACAGGAGGAAAGTTCTATTTTGGGGCCCAGTTGACGTCATCTCGTCAAAACGAGGGATCGGGAATCTCCATGGTGAAACCCCCAAAGTAGACTTGAGCCGTCCATCTGTTGGGACGCGTGGCGGAGATCAAAGGAATCGGGAGAGTCCCGAAAGGAAAGCGCCATCAACAAATCGAAGATTGGGGAATCGAGGAGTCCGAAGAGCTCGTCATCAGGATTCACGAAGTCCCGATTCACGATATCCCGATAAGATCTGGACCCTTGAATTGTCCAAAGGCAAATTTTCGCATTTCGGCAAATTGAAAGACAAAGAACTGGAAAATCCCGTAGCGCTTTAACTCAAGGCGCATGGTCAAATTGCACTGTGACAAAGCCCAATTCAAGGCTGATAAGCTCTCATCGGCAATCGATGTTTCAACGATTGGAGGTAAATACGAAATTTCCCTCTATTTTTTTTCTTCTGAGATTTTTTTTTTCTTCAAAAAAGAATATGTCGTCTAGCAACATAGGACCAACTCAGGGTCCGATTCTTTTGGGAAATAATTATGAGTTTTGGTCTCTTTGGATGAGATCCTTCTTGCAAGCACAAGAGTGCTGGGATCCAGTGGATCTTGGATATGTGGAACAAGATCCAGCCGCCCTTTCTGCCATGACAAATCCGCAGAAAATTGCTCAGGCAACACTAAGGAACAATGAAAATAAAGAAAAATTATGGATTCAAAATTCTATGGATGATTCGATTTTCTCAAAAATCATAGGCAATGGTACTTCAAAACAGGCCTGGGACATCCTTAAATCTTCCTACCAAGGAAATGACAGGGTCAAAACAGTCAAACTGTAGACCTTGAGGACACAATTCGAGACTTTAAGGATGACAGAGTCTGAAAATGTGGATCAGTTCATGACCAGAGTCATGGGCATCGTGAACCAGATAAGACTGATTGGTGAAACCATCACTGATCAATGCATTGTTGAGAAAATTCTTAGAAGTTTACCAAAGAAATTCGAAATGGTTGTAACAGCAATCCTTGAATCCAAGGATCTGTCAAGTTTTTCCACAGACGAATTAATTGGTTCTCTAGTGACACATGAGACTAAACTGCATCTCACAGATGAGTCAATATCCAATGCTTTCAAAACTCAATTCTCCTTCAGCAGAGGGCGAGGCAGAGGAAGAAGCAGAGGTCACCAAGAAAGAGGGAGCAATCATAATAACTCTCACTCCAGTGGAGGTAACAGACAACAATATCCGAATCAAAATTTTCAAGGTCAAAGAAATCAACAACAAAATCAACATCAGAATTTCCAGCCTCAAAGAGGCAGAGGGAGAAGATCAAATGACAAAACAAGCATACAATGCTATTACTGCAAGAAGTATGGGCACTATGAATCTGAATGCAGGAAGAAGCAATCATATCATCTCTCAGGCAGAGCACATGTGTCAAATCATACAGGAAACACCTCAAGAGGTATGTTTCTCTCATGCCACAAGACTGAAGAACAACCTAATGATCTCTGGTTGCTGGACAGTGGATGCAGCAATCACATGACAGGTAACAAAGAATTACTTTCATGCATTGATTCTTCAATCTCATCTGATATTAGACTTGGAAACGATTATTTAGTCAAAGTTCAAGGGAAAGGAACTATTCCTACTCTTACTAAACAGAATGTAAAGAAAGACATACACAATGTCTATCATGTTCCAGATCTGAAACATAATTTGCTAAGTGTAGGACAACTCATTGAACATGGCTATAAGGTACTTTTTGAGGGAGCATCTTGCAAAATATATGACAAATACCCCAGCAGAAAATTGATTTCTGAAATCCATATGACTCCAAATAGGATGTTTTCCCTTACCCTCGGAACTACAAATCTGATTCAAGCATATGCACAAAGTGTATCAACCCTGAATGAAACAATGGTTTGGCATACAAGATTTGGACATCTACCATTTCAGAGTCTCAGCCTTCTTCAGAAGAACTCCATGGTCAAAGGTCTTCCTATCTTTAAAGAGAAAATTCCCCCATGTGAGTCATGCATACTTGGAAAACATAAGAGAACTAGTTTTCCACAGTCTTCCAATCAAGCCAAAAAACATCTTGAACTTGTTCACACTGACCTATGTGGATCAATGCAAACAGAGTCAATAGGTGGTAGCTTTTACTTTCTAACGTTTATTGATGATTTCAGCAGAAAAATATGGATCTATTTTTTCAGACACAAGTCTGAAACTTTTGCAAAATTCAAAGAATTCAAGGCAGAAGCTGAAAAACAGAGTGGCAAATATATCAAAGCACTCAGGTCAGATGGAAGAGGAGAATACAACTCCAGAGAATTTGAAAATTTCTACAAATCACATGGTATTATCATGCGAACAACAGGCAGATATACTCCACAACAGAATGGAGTGGCTGAAAGGAAAAATCAAACAATAATGAATATCGCAAGAACACTTCTCAAAGAGAAAAGTTTGTCAAATAGGTTTTGGGCTGAAGCAGTAGCATGCTCAGTTTATCTCTTGAATAGATCTCCAACCACCAAACTAAAGCTAAAAGTCCCTCAAGAAGCATGGAGTGGGACAAAGCTCAACGTAGCGCATCTAAGGACATTCGGATGCATAGCACACGCTCACATACCTTCTGAATTAAGGAAGAAACTTGATGACAAAAGTGAGAAATGTATTTTCACCGAATATAGTGAAACATATAAAGCTTATAGGCTTTACAATCCAATCACCAAGAAACTAATTCTCAGCAGAGATGTAAAATTTCTAGAATATCAATTCTAGAATGATTCAGAAAATCAGCAAATGGACAGTCTAAATCCATTGTTGCCAAGTTCTGAAAACGCAGAAAATTCAGAACAGCCAGTACCTCAAACTATTCTTCCAAGATTGGAAGTACAACGACAACCTGAAATTCTCAGGATAACTCAACTTCCAGCAGAGAATCATTCTCTGAACCACAAAATCAGAGAACTTGAAGTTTGAGAGAAATCCATCAGCAGTTGGATGACTTTGAACAACACAATATTTTTGCTTTAATATCATGTCAACCTACATCTTTTAAGAAAGCAGATAAGGAGCCACATTGGGTTCAAGCCATGAACCAAGAAATTGACTGCATTGAGAAGAATAAGACATGGGATCTTGTTGATTTTCCAAGTCACAAGAATAGTATTGGTTTCAAGTGGGTTTACAAAACTAAACTCAATGAAAAAGGGCAAATTGAAAAACACAAGGCAAGACTTGTTGCCAAAGGATTCTGACAACAACTTGGTACTGATTATGGTGAAACTTTTTCTCCAGTAGCAAGATTAGACACTGTAAGGACTTTATTGGCCATAGCAACCCAACACAAATGGCAAGTATACCAGATAGATGTCAAGTCAGCATTCCTGAATGGTTTCTTAGAAGAAGGAATTTATGTCGATAAGCCACCTAGATTTGAAATCCAAGACCAACCAGCCAAATTATATCGGTTGAAGAAGGCCTTGTATGGCTTAAAACAAGCTCCAAGAGCTTGGTACAATAGAATTGACACTTATCTGATCAAAAGTGGTTTTAGCAGAAGCCAAAATGAGCCAACTCTTTACACCAAAACAGATCAGCACATTAAAATTTTGATTGTATGTTTATATGTTGATGACATGATCTATATGGGAAATCTTGAGTTAACAAATTTTAAACATGCCATGCAATCTGAGTTTGAGATGACAGATCTTGGCATAATGAAATATTTTTTAGGAATTGAGGTTGATCAATCAACCAAAGGCATTTTTGTCTGTTAGCAAAAGTATGCAACAGACATCCTCAAAAGATTTCGCATGGAAGAATGCAATCCAGCAGACACCCCCATACCACTAGGCACAAAATTGAGCAAGAATGATGAAGGTCCTACAGTGGACTCTACCCTGTACAAAAGTTTAGTAGGCAGTTTGTTGTATCTTACAACAACTAGGCCTGACATTATGTATGCAGCCAACCTTGTTTCCAGATTCATGGAATCCCCCAAAGATTCTCATTGGAAAATGATGAAACGAATTTTGAGATATGTTGCAGGAACTCTCAATTTCGGCTTATGGTACACTACATCTGATAGTAATCAACTTTCTAGTTACACAGATAGTGATTTTGCAGGCATCCTAGATGACAGGAAAAACACATCTGGACATGTTTTTTAACTGGGAACGAACCTAATCTCATGGGCATCAAAGAAGCAGCCAATTGTTTCAATATCTTCTGCAGAGGCAGAGTATGTTGCTGCTACCTTAGCTTCTTGTCAAGCTGTGTGGCTGAGAAGAATATTGAAAGATATGCCACATACAGAAAAGGATCCAACTCCTATATTCTATGATAATACTTTAGCAATTGCTTTATCCAAAATTCATGTGTTTCACAAGATAAACAAACACATTGACACTCGTTTTCATTTCATACGCAAGCTAGTCAATAATGGTGATATTGCACTACAATTCTGTGGTTCTCGAGATCAGCTTGCTAAAGCCAATAGGAAAGTCAGTTTTTGATTTTCAGAGACAACACTAAGGCATAATCAGTGCTGATGTTTGTAACTGTTGAGTTTAAGAGGGAGTGTTAAATATAATGTAACCTCAACAGGTTGACTGTACACTGCCAGCTGTCCTGGTCAGCTGTACTTTCTATTCTTGATTTGCTTGAGCCTACTTGGCTCAGCTATTTCCCATTGCATTGTATCTTCTTCATTAACTCTTCTAATGGTACTCTTCTTCATATATTCTAATATACTATTTTCTGTTCTATTCTTTTTCTCTGCATTTCTTACTTCACAATTTATCAAAAATAACATACATCGTACATTTAATTTTTTAATATTTAGAGCGTTTGAAGAACATATTTAAAATATATGTAGAAAAGTAATTACAATATTGTTCGCGTTGGAATGGAATATGATCAATCCTGTCGGTGGTGGAAAATAGTGATCATCATCAATATCAGACGAAGAAGAAAAGGCCACATGCCGAGCTTCTGTTGTCACGGGAAAACCTAGTAATGAGAGAACAAGAAAAGATAAGCAGAGAAGTAATGCCATAACAGTATTGCGCCCCATTATTATCTTTGCTCAATGTGTTGCTGTTGCTCACCTAATAATTCCAATATTTATCTGTCAAAGTATTGACATAGAAGAGAAACTTAAATGGAAGAATCCCATTTCTTATTTCAATAAAATATTTTTAATCCAGGACAGAAATCAAACACGTATTCTAAATGTTTTACTTTCAAACTTTTTTTTTTTTTTTTTACCTCAAACTATGATAGGAATGGATGGAAATTCTTACAAAAGTCTTAAAATATTTTTTAATTGAACGTAGAAATCAAAACCGTATTCTAAACGTTCCACTTTTTAACTCTTTCAACGAAATACCACGGAACTTCTTCGAAAACTTAGTCGAATGCGCAAGTGTTGCAAGTACGGCAGTGATTGATTGGCTTTGAGATTCTTTAGTGACCAGGAAGAGACGTGGAATTTACGCAGAATCAATAAATCAAATCTGGTGACATAATGTAAATCGGATTAGATTTAAATTTAAATTAGGAGTTGCTAATTGATTGCGCCACTATCCCATCAGCGCTTAAAGACACAGTTTTCGCCCGACTGAAAATGGTGCGTCATGATCAAGCTCTATCCCACCAACCATTTCACGAATGGTAGAAAAATGGAAGCTATTTGACCATACGTGTATTGAATGGGAAATTTGAGTGTTTGTCCGGATGTGATCCAAAAATCTTCATACCAAGAATCAATGCTTTTCGCTATCAATCTTGCAGAATTTGCAAAGCCCCACTCATTGGCTTAGTGATCTTTGATGTGGTGATGACTATACATACTAAAATAAATGGAACTATTCATGTTGGTATGTGAGAGCCTTTTCATTATCAATCTTGCAGAATTTGCAAAGCCTCATTCATTGGTTTAGTGATCTTTCATGTGGTGATGTCAATACACACACTGAAACAAATGTACAAATGGAACGATTCATGTTGGTATGTGAGAGCCTCTTCATTATCAATCTTGCAAAATTTACTCATTGGTGTAGTGATCTTTCATGTGGTGATGACAATACACACACTGAAACAAATGGACAAATGGAACGATTCATGTTGGTATGTGAAAGCCTTTACATTGCTTCACCTCATTGACCTTGACATTAGCATACCACCTCGCATAACTTTTAATGGGATGTTCTTGATCTTGTTAAAGGAAAGATAAACAAGGGTATTTCTACTTAGTTTTACATAGCCTTCTTTGAGCCTACAAAGGAACTTTCTTCGAAACTTCAACACCGGTCCAAGTTGTATATTAGCATAAGAATGAACTCATCTAACACACAGGGGACACCAAATTCCAATTACCTTGTAGCATGAGGGTCCCTCTCACCCAACTTAGAGTTTGCCCCCATCAACATTTATTGAGACAAATCACCATATTCCTCGGAATCACAATATTTGCAACATTTACTACTTAGATCCTAAGCTCGAGGACCATTTTGTATTTAGATGTTCTCCCTACTAGGAGATGATAGGACAATTCTTTCACTACTTCAGAATTCACTTGGTTTTCTGTAGAGACTCATGGCTTATGAGAAATAAAGATGCTTTTCCCTCTTCCTCTAGGTATTTTTTATTCTCACCGACATCTTAGTAGAGGTTAGTGCCCCAAACTGACATGTAAAACGTTGATTAATCTTACTTCCAGTGCTCTAACACTAGTAGGAAGAGGCCCCATATCTATCTGTTATAACCCTAAATTGCACTATCCCTGCTTACCTGGCATCAGGCCTANNNACCTGGCATCAGGCCTACTCATGCCTCTTCCTAGCCAAAGCCATGCTGAGTAATTCCTCAAAAAACCACTCAAAACAAGAAACCCGTGCCCTAACTTCTCACTGGGTGCGGGCATCTGCTTGCTGTCCTTATACTGCACGCGGGTATCCGCGGGCTAACCCAAAACAGCCCGCGGGTACCTAACAAAGCAAAAAATCAGGAAAGTTTTCGCCGGGACTCAAGGCTTTTTGTCAGTTAACTGGAACTCCGAGCCATGCA
>CBVK0100247112.1:0-17293 GCA_900067695.1 Picea abies | reverse complement strand
CCCTTCCATAATAGGATCCATTGTATGGTGTTGCCCTACCTCAAGGGTTTAGTAATAATATTGTGTGGTTTCTTCTATCTTGCTTTGTGGATCTATTGTGTATTAAGTAATTGTGTTGATTATATCTATTCAGGTTCTTAACAGTTACTCACTCAGTCTTGGTTCCGAGCCTATATGTTGGTTGAGAAAGAAGCAGGTTGCTATTTCTCTTTCTTCAGTCGAGATAGAGTAAAGAGGGGTAGTTAACATAACCATTAAGGATATATGGCTACAACATTTTCTCACTGAGTTGGGCATTTAGTTTCATCAGCCGATCACCATCTGGTGTGACAACTAGAGCACTCTGAAGTTCTGTAGAGATCCAGTTCAGAGGCAACGGATGAAGCACATCGAGATCCACATGCACTACATCTGGGACTTAATACACAAGGGGATCATCAACCTACAATTATGTCCTTCAAAAAAACAGACGGCAAACATTTTCACTAAGACCTTCACTGAGAAGAAGTTCCACTCTTTGCGAAGTCGTCTTGGAGTGAAGGACACAGTTGCCTAGCAACTGCCAACTCTTCTTTTTATATACATTGTACCTTGAAGGGGGGGTTTTCCCATGAGGTTTTCCCTCTTTCCTCACTTTATTTTAGTGTATCTTTTGTATTTGGCTACCTAACATGGCCTCGTTGCTGGGACCCATTCTTTATTTTCACCATAGTGATGTTTAGGGGGGGTGTTGGAGTTACTTCACACACACCCAGGATTTATTTTTACTAAGGTTTTTCCTTGTTTATTAGTCATAATTAGTCATTATCATGTCTCCTATATTTTAGGGGAGAATATTCCACCTGGAGAATATTCTCTTCAGTTGACACTTCAGTTTGACTAGTTTAGTTGAGTCTAGATGCTGCATTGGTTTTGTCACCATGCAACATTGGGATCATCACCATGATAATGCGTACTTGCCTTGGTTTCATCACCATACTGGCGCATTACCCTTGATTCCTTGATCTACTCCTCACTATACTCTGTTTCAGTCAGTTAACTGAAGACTAGTTGACTAGTTTACTCAGTTAGGTGGCAGTTCACTCTCGTAACTGCCTGAGAGACTAGACTAGGTGGAAATTCACTCCCATAACTGTTGGTGTGTGTCCAGATCACTCTAGACCACCACTATGACACATTGGTTCTCCTCTAATGCACATTGATTGATTTATACAGAGTATATCATGTGTAAATTATTCATTATTCATTATGGTTAATGAGAATTCTTCCATTCTTTCTCTCTTGCTTCTTCTTTCTCAATTTGTCTCTGCAAATGTGTGTGGTATTTTCTAGCTAGATCTATTATGTGCAGGTTCAACACATTTACAATATGCATCATTACATTTCTTTTAGTGCAAACTAACCGATTACTATATGTTTGGTGCTCCCAAGTATCCAAAAGATTATACATTGCCATCAAAATAAAAGTTTGACAGGTTATCTATCGATTAACCTATAATCTTACAGAGTTGTGAAAAAAAACCAAAATATCACTCTGATGAGCCAATAAAAGTTAATTGTTCCAGAATTCATGAAATGGTCTGTGATAAAAACCGTGGATGCCTGCTGCTGATTGTTCTTCTATAAACCAATGACCATAATCTAACTGTGAGGCTTCTTTGGAAAGCATGTCCGCCAACCGATTCCGCTCCCTGTAGAGATGAGTAAAAGAGATAGATTCAAATACATTGATGATTCTAAAAAATTCCTCGTAAATTGGAACGAGACAAGAAATGTGAAATGTTTGAACTCCATTTACCCAGTTGATGATTAACAATGAGTCACTGAAAACTTACAAGGTTTTGTATCCCTTTTCCACAACAAATAATAACAAAAGTTTTAAAGCCAAAATCTTAGCATAGTTATTTGTCCAAGCCCCCAATCCTAACTTTATAAGGAAGAAATGGGTAGTGGAAAGGTATAGACATCCACCCCCCACAGATAAGTTGACCCTCAGAAGCAGCCCTGTCGAAATAAGCCCACGACCCGACCATGTCAATAGTTTCCTCCCTAATAATATGGGTAAGTCCGAGCCCGTCTCCTCTCGATTTTTTATAAAAATCAAGGATACCTTGGCAGTTAGCGGCCACTCTATAAGTCGAAATGACTTTGTCTTTGAATATAACATTGTTCCATGCCATCCAAATCCCCCATCCAAATCAAAAGAAATTCCCTGGCAGCACCGAAGAGTATTTGAAAAGATTAGTGAATCTACCCAAACACCCTTGGTGAATGCACAATACATAAAGAGGTGATCCACTGTCTCCGCCCATTCTTTGCATAGAGAACACCAACCCAGACCATTGAACTGTCTCGTTTGAAGATTATCCCAAGTTGGAAATTTATTCTCCAAGATTGAACATAACTGAATTTTCCTTTTGTTAGGCAGTGTTGTTTCCATAGTTTCTTCCACCACCAAATTGTTTCTCTCTGATGTAAATCCACACTAAGCTGAACATATCCTGATTTTGGAGTATATACCTCTACCGGGTCACCATCCCAGAGTAGCTCATCTTCTTGTTTAGTCAAATGTATATTGTCTCTCCTTAAAGCCCAAATATACCTATCCCAATGGATTAGTTCATCCCCAATAAGATCTAACATCTGCCCATTCATCCATCCTTGGTGCCATATAGTGGTTGTGGTTGGGTCCCCAACTCGTGCTAAGTAAAAATAACCCCCACGCTCTAGTTGTGAGTGTAACCCATCATTTAGTTGATGTACCCGATTGTAGCTAGACCACAGATCCAATCCAATCCAGGCCAAATTAAATTACCTGTACCAATCCTCCAAACTAGGCCATTCCCAATCAATTCGAAAGCCTTAATCATTGCTTTCCATATAATAGAGATACCCAACAATCTTTTGATTGTGTTCCTAATCCACTCAAGAATTGTAAGAGGCACAATATATTTATGTTGTACAACTCTAGTCTAGAGGCTCGATGAATTAATCAATCTACACAAACACTTTGTTGCAAGAGTTTTGGAGAATTAAAAAATGTTTTTTAACCCCCATCCCACTAAGGCCTTCGAAACTGCAATTCTCTCCCACCGAACCCACAAAAACACCTACTTTTCCTTATTTCCCCTGCACAGATAGGAAAAACAATTTTTCCTTGCTTTTTCCAGGATGCCCTTTGGAATCCACGACAAGGACATCCAATAGACCGGGATTGCCTCCAGATTTGACTTAATCAATACCAACCTCCCAGCCCTCGACAACCACTTGTGACTCCATACCTTTAACTTTTTTTCTAATTTTTCAATAAGCCACATACAATCTTTCTTTCTGTAGTCATTTGGTTTTAATTGAAAACCAAGATATTTCAGCCCCACCTCTAGTTCAAGCACCTAAAAGGGGAATTGAGATAAAATATATCACAAATCATCTGCTTCCAAGGATGCATAGGTGATGCTGGAATTATGTTCATTGATCAACATACCGATGACCCTTTTAAAGAGTGAAAGACCTTCACATAGTTTGTCAGTATCTTGATCCATCACAAAAAATAAAAATATCATCTACAAAGAGCAAGTGAGAGATGTACTACCAGAGATGTTTGCCTCTACCAGAAAATGACTAAGACCTTCTGCCACCAAGAGAAAAAGTAATGGTGACAAGGGACACCCCTATCGTAATCCTCTATCAGCATGAAAAAAGGAGGAAGTTGTTCCATTAAGAAGAATAGAGAAGGATACAATTGACATACACCCCATCACCCAATTTGTAAAATCCACCCCAAAACCAAGGTGTTTCAATAACATCCTGATATAAATCCAATTTACTCTGTCAGATGCTTTTGAAAGGTCTATTTTCATTACAACCCCTTTAAGATTTCTAGTTTTCATACTGTGCAGACCTTCTTGTGCTACCCCAATTGCCTCATGTATCTGCCTTCCCGCCAAAAAAGAAAACTGTTCACTTGAAATATTCCTGGAAAGTATAACTTTTAATCTTCTACTTATAACTTTTGAAATAATCTTGTAAAAACAGTTACATAAAGAGATTGGCCGAAAATCATCAAAGGAGGAGGGATTATTTGAATTTGGTATTAGGGCAATGAAAGTTGAGTTTAAAGGGTCATGTATATGGCCATTCACTCATGATTCCTCTACCACCTTGAACACATCTCGACCTAAAAAATCGAAGAAACCCAGGTAAAATTCTATAGGCCAGCCATCAAGCCATGGACTTTTCCCCTTTTGAAAAGAGTGGATAACTTCTGATAATTCCTTCTCCACAAAGCAAGGAAATAAACTGGAAACTTGTACAATTTCAATAATGGATGACCCCTTCTGGACCTTGAAGAGGTCTCAAAAATGTTCTATGCCCATGGCGGCCAGACCTTCAAAAGTGTTGACAACTTCTCCATCCCTCTTCTTTAATCCCCAAATTGTATTAGCTATTTTCCTGCCTTTGGCGTATGCTTGAAATAATTTTGTATTTTCATCCCCACAAGTAAGCCAAATAACACGGTTCTTTAACCTCCACAGAGCTTCTTTTTCCTCCAGTAAATTTCTTCGCCTTTTTTCCAATCTAACCAGATTCTCCTTATCATCTTGGGTATGAAATCCCTGGCCAAATCCTTCCTGCACCTTCTGAAGAGATTGTTCAATGAGTCTTAATTCATGTTCCTCTTTAATATTTTTTTCATGAGCCCAAGAAATAGTTGCTTGTTTGATATTTTTTAAGTTCCCCACAAACTGTATAACCACTGGAATTTAATGATCAGAAGAAATAGGGGTCCACATAACTCTAACCAAATATTGATAATCTGGATACATTAACCAACCCTCAAAAAAATTAAATGGGGTAGGGGCTCTCCTTCCCCTACCGCTTAACTCCAACACAATCTGACTATGATCAGATTCACCACCACAGACCACCCATTGTCTGACTAGTGCCAAAGACTCAATCAATCCCTCTGCCAACAAGAATTGATCTAGTCTCTATGCCACCCTGTCTACCCCAACCCTTCTATTTCTCCATGTTGGATTCAATTTCATGGGCTCAACATCCATCAGTCCATATTGATCTAGCAAGTTTAAAAAATAGTTGGTTAAAGGGTCTAGTGCAACTCGAGGTCCCCATACTTCCACAGCCCGTAAATAGAAGTTGAAGTCACCCCCAATAATAATCTCCCTCTCACTAAACCAAGAGCACCTAGCAATGGAGTCCCAATATCTTTGTCTGATTAAATAAGGTCCATAGACGTTTACAAGAGTCATAGAGCGGCCCAAATCTACTGAGTAAATGTTCAAACAGATCCCTGACTCAAATCCCCAAACACTCTCACATTTACACTTCTTTAATAACCACCCAATAGCCAAACCACCATAATGGCCCCTGGCATCCATCGTTGCAAAAGCCCAACCAGGAAACAAGGATTCAAGTACCAACACCACTGATTCACTAACCCCCAGAGTTTCTTGAAGAAAAATAACCTCTAGAGATATAACATCCACCAATCTCCTTAATGACAATTTTTTTGACGGGTTCGCCAACCCTTGACAATTGAAAGACAAGATTTTCATGAGGTAATCTCCCCTTGGGTTTGCTTTTCTCTAAGCGCCCATTCAATGGAAGATTTCCTACCTGAGGCCAAATCAATCTTGGCCCGATGTTGAGCCAATAAAATTGGGACTTTCTACGTCGTCCTTCGCCAAACATAGAAGCATGAGGAAAATATCCCAATCCACGCACCCCTGTGCATCCTCCCCCCCCTCTAAAAAATACTCTTTTATAATGGACCTATTCCGTAGTGTATATCGAACCCTGTTGTCATCTAAGGATGAGTTTTTGGAGACCGATGGGGTAACACATAGAATAGGATTATTACTAGACGAGGCCTGTGCAGAAAAGGAGGGGGATACAAAACCAGTGGACACCCCAGAAAAGGTGGGACTAGTAACCCATGTTACCACATTAGTGGCCAAAATATCCTGGGAAGAAACCAAACATGACAAAGTAGCACCAGGTACCGACGTTCCCAAAAAAGTGGCCAACGATGTGACTAAGGGAGGAGGATAACAATCACCACTAGAAGGAACATGACAAAGGATAGGTGCTAGATTCTCATGAGAAGGGAAAATCAAAACCCTATGAGGAATGGAACCAATGACTCCCAAAACCCCATCCAGAGCCAAAGAATAAAAAAAAGAAGTAGTAACAGATGAAGTGGCACCGAGAGTCCACTTACCCGAAAAATCCACCGTCCATTGACTAGCCTTCACAATTGTGAGCAAAATATTTTTCTTTTCCACAATTAATGGGTTCGAGGATTTTTCCACTAGTAAAATGGGGGTCCCCATGCTTCCCTTTTCTACATGAAAATCCTTTGTCGCTGCTTCAAAACCACCTTCCTCCAATATCACTTCCGTAGTCGACCTCACCTGTTCAATTGGTTGCTTGTCTCCCTTTGTAAAACGAGATTTCCCTTTGAAGGGTAAAGTGCAGTCTGCAACCCCATGACCATGGACAAGACACCTGTGACATCTAAAGGGAATACCTTCATAGTCCAGTGTCTGGACGAAAGACCCATATGTCGTTTCAATAACCAATTCCTGAAGTAGACCCGACCAAAGATCTAGCCGCACCAAAATCCTAGCCACCGACATATGACACGACTCTTCAAAAGACATGTTCGCTTCAATGAAGTTTCCCAATTTGTTCCCAATCATGCCAAACCTAAAAGAGTTCCAATACTGCATAGTAAGACCTGACAAACTAACCCAGATGGGTTCCTCATCCACCCATTCCTTCTTGGCATCAAAGGTTGGATTCCACCTTTTGAGAACAACAGGCGTCCCTGCCATACTTCAAACCTTCAAAAATACCCAATTTACATCATCCTTGTAAGAAAAAATAAAGGTAAACTAGCCTCTTGCCAAAATCTGGATGAGTGGCATCTTTGAAATATTGCTATTCCAATTTGTATCAACCCATTCTCGCAAGAAAACCACACCTGGTTTTTCCCCTCTCACTCTGCCAACCACTGTCTGCTCATAGAATTCCACCACCATGTCCATATCTATATCATTCCCAAACACCAAGTGATTAGAACTTTTCCTGTCATGTGCACACTGAGTTCTTTTGCGTGTAGAAGTTTTTCTTCCCCCAACGCCCTTCTGGCCCTTTTTTATCCCTTCCTTGATCGTGTTGTGGAGTAAGGGATTTTCCAGTGAGGGTTCAACCATCGTTCCCTCCCTGCCTTTCACTTAAACCCTTGAAAAATCTCCCACATCCTTCACCACTCCCCCAAAGTTACCTTCCACATCAAGGAGAACATTTGACGATGAAAAATTGTAGTTGATACCAATCCCTAAAGATGCCTTAGGAGACGATCCCTAGCTTCTCCCCTTGGCAGGGTCCACAATACTGGGGCCACTACGTCCTGAGTCGGCTTCCCCCAGGGCTGGGTACAGTTCCAAACTATGCCCCACAGGCTTGAAATCTCCCCTAGAAAATCCAGCTTCCAAATCCACAGAGAAAACCAACCCATCAGAAAATGACAGATCATTCATGGGTGAAAACCTCGATCTTGGCTCAACATACAACAAACCCTTTGAACCCACAAAACCATTTTCCATTACCATCCAAAGTTCGTTGAGAACATACATTGGATTCCCTGCCGTAAGATCCACCCAATTCACACTAGTCGACATCACGCCATCCATATCCCTAGTTGTCGCCACGTCGGATGGTTGAATAAAAGCGTTTAAACCATCGAAAGCATCTCTTGTGTGGTCACCCACTTCCGCGTCCCCCACCATGGAGATACCCTATTCCCTGATCGAAACCAACCTCTAATCCACACCTAAGTTGCATCCATTATCTCCCCAAACCTGTAAAACTTGCAAAAAGCCCTAACACACCTCCATTTTTTCCAGGACTAGTTGGATTTATCTCCTATCCTTTATATTTATTATTATTATTATTATTAATTATTTAATAATATGGGGCATTACAATAAACCCTAGAATCTTCAGGGAACAAGGACAACAAACAACAAGGCTCAAAGCCATTACAATAATATACTAATTATGATCTCAACACGTCACATACAGGAAATGAACTCGGGTAAGGAGGATAACAATCATTCCTCCCAATCACCTGAGATAAACTCAATTGACAGAGGATCATTGTATGTGTATCAGAGTTCATTTTAATAATCAACCATGCATATGCATAATTTTCTACACTTTCTCATGCACCATTAGTTCTAATGCACTCCAACCAAACTTCGGTCTCTTTATAACTACCACTATTAGATCCCAAAATACACCATCTCCCTATGATGGCTCTATAAATGCTCTAGGAGGCCAAGGGTGCATGAATCTTGCACTAAAGATGATATGATCAAATATCCTCAAGGATGTTGTTTCCCCTAACATTGATAGTGCAAGTAGATGATAAATATGAAACCATATACAACTCATATATATAAAACCAAATAGAGAGATCCATGAGAGGATGAGTTTCAAATACCATTTCCTTTAGGAAAAAAAGGAATTTGCTCACATTAATTAATTCTTATATAAAGATGACCCTTAATTAATTGTCTTATATAGAAAGAAATCGATTCTCATTAAGTCCTTGTGAATCTTCATGGCAAGGACTTCCACGTCCATACAACATCCAAGGTGCATAGTTGTAAATGAAATTATCGCCTATAAATTCATTGTTTGCAAAGGGTCTTGACCCTTGGAATGGAATTTAACTTGCAACAACACAAAACATTTTACTAACCCACTTTTCATTATTAAGATTGAATTTTCATTATTAAGATTGAAACATAACATTAAGCTTTTAAGTTGAATCAACCTTTACAAACCTTTAAATTGATGGCATAGGTCATATCTTAATGTTCACATATTTTAAATCCCCCAACTTAATTGCCCACTATTAAATTTATAAATTAAAGAGATACTAAGTTAAAATTTTAAATTTATCAACTAAAACAAGACTACTAAGTAGCATAATCCCTATAGAATTGGGTTGCACACTTAATCCATAAACAAGTGATTTGATAGCGGGGTTTCACATATACTTATTAAGCAATGTATGTGAGAACCCATAGGGATTATATGCCATTATGTTTGCTAATCTAGTGGTGTTTGTTTGAATGAAAATGGCAACTGATGCAGGTTGGTACAATTGGCAATGTTTGAGCAACACAAAGGAAAAAACTACAAATATCTTGGTCAATTTTTTTCAATTTCGTCCTTGAATTTCATATGCACAAAACGTTTATAAACATATAGAAGAAAATAAAATAAAACTAAAGATCTTGAGTGGCAATTTTAGTATGCACGGTGGATTTCTTATAGATAATGTCAATGTAATAGACAGTTTGGGACACATATCAAAAGGAGCCCACCAAGTTTGAGCATAATATAAACATTATACTATTATGCTTGAGGGGATAAATATTTCCACTTAAGAAGCAATGCCTCATAATTAAAGTGAATGCATGGAACATGTATAAATTGCAATGTAGTATCATCGACGATGAAGACACTCCAATAGGATTTCATAGGCAAGAATATGAATCAAATTTTGAATACTTTACCAGGAATGTCGATACAAGTAAACAATTGAAAAGAAAAACACTAATCCCACTTACTTAGAGGTCACAAGAGTAAATGTTAGCCCAACCGAGTAAGCTTTTTCCAAGAAGACTTATTTTTAATACTCACAAAATAAAATTCAATGTCCATGAAAGTCAATCTTGAAAATAGGAGTGGAAAAATTATCATTCAATTCAATGGTCATGAAAGTCAATCTTTAAAATAAAAGTGGAAAAATTATCATTCTGATAAGATTTATCTCAAACAATCAATAATACTACCATTGAATGATTGTAACTTGTAGTGACAAGAAAACCTATGACCAGAAAACAAAACAACTGACCAATTTTTAACAGTTTGAAAAAAAAACAAAACATGTGAGATGTAGTTTATACAGAGAGTACTTCAAACTCAAGGTATATATTATATATTGGCATTCAATTTTCCTAGAGAAATTATTTACAAAAGAATAATCTGCATTCTTTTACATATATGGCATAAACACTCTCAAGTAACAAACACTAGGTGAGAAACAATGTTCTCTAATTCAAGAGATGATTCATTGTTAATGGTAGCCACACAATAGTGCAAAAACACGTTATTCCAATTTACGTTGCCTGAACTCGAAGACCCTTATAAATAAGGTTTCTATCCAAAGGGTGCTTGACATTTTTTACATAAAGTGCAGGTCACAGACGATTTGCGATTTTTGAGATGAACTATACATAAGTTCAAATTAAGCACCGCCACCTATGAATGCTTTTGGAACGTTTAAATACAGTAACACACATTAGCGATTCATGTGATATGTAATGTAGGTAATGATAATTGGATAATTTTTATGCATGCTCTAGCCAACTAGAACACTAGAACGGAGGTTTGTCAAACTGTAATAGCTTTGTGGATGGATGTTTTGATCTCTTTTAGTAGTAACTCAACTTTCTACCTCTTTCACCAAACTTGGTGTCATCCTATTTGAAGAATAGTATGTCATATTCCCTCTTCTCTATGTTGGTATACAAACCAAGCAAGACTGAATTTGAAATCAGGATTTGGGGGAATAAAGGTGGCATAATGCTTCTATTTGTTTCCAATTGTTAGGCATGCAAGAATAGTGGTGACCATGTTGAAAAGAAGATTGTAGACATGCACAAAAATTTAAATTTTCAAATTTTCATGGAGTGTTGATGTCTTCATCATGCTTGATGGTACCCTTGGGCATTTTTATACTTTTCCATCCATAGTTTAAAGGAGGCTTGATGGCTTCATTGGACTTTATTTTTTATTTTTAATTTTTATTAATTTAAAATATTAAGAAAGGGACAAAAAAATCAACCAGGGGTTTGAATATATTGGAAATTGAATAAACCAACAAGCCATATCTCTACCCATTTGTTATCATGGGGAGACCTCATACTGTAGCAATTTCAATAGATTTTTTTTCTTCCCTTTTCTTTTATTTCCAGGCAATCATACCCAAGTGAAAGCACCTAGCAGCCCGAATATGACCACTTTCTTTTCTTGAAAGTGATCAAACAATTGAGTCATCGATGTAAGGTTCCTTCATGTATCTTTGGGCTTGACTTGGATACAACATGTGTTTGGGCTCACAACTTGTCTTATGATATGTTTAATCATTTTCAATAATAAAAATTAACCACACACTCAAGTCTTAAAGTAAATGTTACTCACTAAATTATTAGGATGAAGAAAGGCTTGGAGTAATACATACACACTTTTGAATAGTAGACCCAAGGTCCACAACATTTAAACCTTGCTCTAATACCATGTGTAATGGATCAAATTCTAATAAATCTAAATACATAAATAAAATAGCAATTTGCAACCATTAATTGAAAACATAAAGATACATTAATCCTCGATTACATAATTCACAAGAAGAAGCAAGTGGTGAGAAACTTATGCGAGAGTTGAGGAAATCAACTCACTTACATTGCTAGGAATGTCGAATTGTTGCACTCCAATCTTTGATCCAACATGCCACAACATAATGTAGGAGACAACTCTCCTCCCAACTAACCCCTCAGTCATCAAGACCGAGAGCCCCCGATTCCTCAATCAACTACCTATGCCAGCTTCCAATCCCTCTTTCTCAAATTTCTTGAGCATAAATTTCAAATTTTATTCTCTACCTTCATTATATAGAATTTTTCTGACCCATTCACGCAAGAAGTTCCATGTGCAAGTTACAATTGTCATTAAGTAATTAATCATGCAATTTTTAGCCTTTTTCTTAATTTAGCTTTCCATAAATTTATCTTTCCTTATTTTTACCCTTTTATTATATTAATAAAGTAATTTCTTTTACATATTTAGTTTAATTTTTTACTTTATTTATTATTTTTTTCTTTCTGTTTTTATACCATTTAAATATTTATTTATTTATTTATTATTATTATTATTATTACTTATTTAATAATATGGGGCATTATAGTAAACCCTAAAATCTTCAAGGGACAAGGCCAGTCAACAACAAGGCTCAAATCCATTACAATAATATACTCCTTATGAGCTCAACACATCACGTACAATAAATGAGCTCAGGTGGGGAGGATAACAATCATTCTTCCCAACCACCTGAGATAAACTCAATTGACAGAGGATCATTGTATATGTATCAGAGTTCATTTTAATAGTCAACCATGCATATGCATAATTTTCTACACTTTCTGCCCGCAGGGGTGTAGACTGATTGGCAAGTGCCGTGTAAATGGAAGGAAATATGTAAAGGAGGTCTCAGGTTTGATTCTCACCCTGATTTACTTGTGCTCCATGCTTGTAGGCTATGTGGCCACTTGGGGTTATAGTTGTAGCAGATGGGTATCAACCCTATGTCACGCGAGTACGAGAACCGCGAGTTGCCGATTCCCCCAGTATAAAAAAAAACTAATAAATAAAAAATTACACTTTCTCATGCACCATTAGTTCTAATGCACTCCAACCAAACTTCGGTCTCTTTACAACTACCACTATTAGATCCCAAAATACACCATCTCCGTATGATGGCTCTATAAGTGCTCTAGGAAGACAAGGGTGCATAAATCTTGCACCAAAGATGATATGATCGGATATCCTCAGGGATGTTGTTTCCTTTGACATTGATAGTGCAAGTAGACGAGAAAGATGAAACCATATACAACTCATATATATATATATAACCAAATAGAGAGATCCATGAGAGGATGAGTTTGAAATACCATTGCCTTTAGGAAAAAAGGGAATTTGCTCACATTAATTAATTATTATATAAATATGACCCTTAATTAATTGTCTTATATAGAAAGAAATTGATTCTCATTAAGTCCTTGTGAATCTTCATGGCAAGGACTTCAACATGCAAACAACATCCAAGGTCCATAGTTGTAAATGAAATTATCGCTTATAAATTCATTGTTTGCAAAGGGTCTTGACCCTTGGAATGGAATTTAACTCGCAACAACACAAAACATTTTACTAACCCACTTTTCATTATTAAGATTGAAACATAACATTAAGCTTTTAAGTTGAATCAATCTTTACCAACCTTTAAATTGATGGCATAGGTCATATCTTAACGTTCACATTTTTTAAATCCCCCAACTTAATTGCCCACTATTAAATTTATAAATTAAAAAGATACTAAGTTAAATTTTTAAATTTATCAACTAAAACAAGACTACTGAGTAGCATAATCCCTATAGAATTGGGTTGTACAAATTAATCCATAAACAAGTGGTAAGGCAATTGAGTAGCATAATCCCTATAGAATTGGGTTGTACACTTAATCCATAAACAATTGATTTGATAGCAATGTTGAACATATACTTATTAAGCAATTTATGTGGGAACCCATAGGGAGTATATGCTATTATGTTTGCTAATATAGTGGTGTTTGTTTGAATGAAAATGGCAACTGATGCAGGTTGGTACAATTGACAATGTTTGAGCAACCCAAAGGAAGAGACTACAAATGTCTTGGTCAATTTTTTTCAATTTCATCCTTGAATTTCATATGCACAAAACAATTATAAACATATAGAAGAAAATAAAATAAAACTAAAGATCTTGAGTGGCAGTTTTACTATGCACTATGGATTTCTTATACATAATGTCAATGTGATAGACAATTTGGGACACATATCAAAAGGAGCCCACCAAGTTTGAGCATAATAAAAACATTGTACTATTATGCTTGATGGCATAAAAATTGCCACTAAAGAAGCAATGCCTCATAATTAAAGTGAATGCATGGAACATGTATAAATTGCAATGTAGTATCATCGACGATGAAGACACTCCAATAGGGTTTCATAGGCAAGAATATGAATCAAATTTTGAATACTTTACCAGGAATGTAGATACAAGTAAACAATTTAGCAAGAATATGAATCAAATTTTGAATACTTTACCAAGAATGTAGATGCAAGTATACAATTTAAAAGAAAAACACTAATCCCACTCACTTAGAGGCCACAAGAGTAAATGTTAGCCCAACCAAGTAAGCTTTTTCCAAGAATACTTATTTTTAAGACTCACAAAATAAAATTCAATGGCCATGAAAGTCAATCTTGAAAATAGAAGTGGAAAAATTATCATTCTTATAAGATTTATAAACAGTCAATACTACCATTGAATGATTGTAACTTGTAGTGACAAAAAAAATGACCAAAAAAATAAAACAACTGACCAATTTTTAACAGTTTGAAAACAAAACACGTGAGATGTAGTTTATACAGAGAGTATTTCCAACTCAAGGTATATATTATATATTGGCATTCAATTTTCCTAGACAAATTATTTGCAAAAGAATAATATGTATTCTTTTATATTGATGGCACAAACACTCTCAAGCAACCAACACTAGGTGGAGAAACAATGTTCTCGAATTCAAGAGATGACGCATTGTTAATGGTAGCCACACAATAGTGCTAAAACACATTATTCCAATTTACATTCCAACACTAGGTGGAGAAACAATGTTCTCGAATTCAAGAGATGACGCATTGTTAATGGTAGCCACACAATAGTGCTAAAACACATTATTCCAATTTACATTGCCTGAACTCGAACACCCTTATAAATAAGGTTTATATCCAAAGGGTGTTGACATTTTTTACATAAAGTGCAGGTCACACACGAATTGCGATTTTTGAGATGAACTATACATAAGTTTGGATTAAGCACTGCCACCTATGAATGCCTCTGGAGCGTTCAAATACAATAACACACAATAGTGATACATGTGAAATGTAATGTAGGTAATGATAATTGGATAATTGTTATGCATGCTCTAGCTAACTAGAACACTAGAATGTATGTTTGTCAAACTTTAATAGCTTTGTGGATGTATGTTTTGATCTCTCTCAAGTAGCCAACACTAGGTGGAGAAACAATGTTCTCGAATTCAAGAGATGACGCATTGTTAATGGTAGCCACACAATAGTGCTAAAACACATTATTCCAATTTACATTTCCTGAACTCGAAGACCCTTATAAATAAGGTTTCTATCCAAAGGGTGCTTGACATTTTTTACATAAAGTGCAGGTCACACACGAATTATGATTTTTGAGATGAACTATACATAATTTTGGATTAAGCACTGCCACCTATGAATGCCTCTGGAGCGGTCAAATACAATAACACACAATAATGATGCATGTGAAATGTAATCTAGGTAATGATAATTGGATAATTGTTATGCATGCTCTAGCCAACTAGAACACTAGAATGTATGTCTGTCAAACTGTAACAGCTTTGTGGATGTATGTTTTGATCTCTTTTAGTAGTAACTCGACTTTCTAGCTCTTTCACCAAACTTGGTGTCATCCTATTTGAAGAATAGTATGTCTGATTCCCTCTCCTCTATGTTGGTATACAAATCAAGCAAGATTGGATTTGCAATCAGACTTTGGTGGAATAAAGGTGGCATAATGCTTCTATTTATTTCCAATTGTCAGGCATGCAAGAATAATGGTGATCATGTTGAAAAGAAGATTGTAGACATGTACAAAAATTTAAATTTTCAAGTTTTCATGGAGTGTTGATGTCTTCATCATGCTTGATGGTACCCTTGGGCATTTTTATACTTTTCCATCCATAGTTTAAAGGAGGCTTGATGGCTTCATTGGACTTTTTTTTTTTTATATATATTTTTATATTTTTTATATTTTCTATTTTTTAATTTAAAATAGTAAGAAAGGGACAAAAAAATCAACCAGGGGTTTGAATATATTGGAAATTGAATAAACCAACAAGCCATATCTCTACCCGTTTGTTATCATGGGGAGACCTCATGCTATAGCAATTTCAATAGATTTTTTTTCTTCCCTTTTATTTTATTTCCAGGCAATCATACCCAAGTGAAAGTACCTGGCAGCCCGAATATGACCACTTTCTTTTCCCGAAAGTGATCAAACAATGGAGTCGTCGATGTAAGGTTCCTTCATGTATCTTTGGGCTTGACTTGGATACAACATGTGTTTGGGATCATGATTTGGCTTGTGATATGTTTAATCATTTTCAATAATAAAAATTAATCACACACTCAAGCCTTAAACTAGATATTACTCACTAAATTATTAGGATGAAGAAAGGATTGGAGTAATACACACACACTTTTGAATAGTAGACCCAAGGTCCACAACATTTAAACCTTGCTCTAATACCATTTGTAATGGATCAAATTCTAATAAATCTAAATACATATATAAAATAGCAATTTGCAACCATTAACTGAAAACATAAAGATACATTATTCCTCGAGTACATAATTCACAAGAAGAAGCGAGTGGTGAGAAACTTACCCAAGAGTTGAGGAAATCAACCCACTTACAATGCTAGGAACGTCGAATTGATGCACTCCAATCTTTGATCCAACATGCCACAACATAGTGTAGGGGACAACTCTCCTCCCAACTAACCCCTCAGTCATCAAGACCGAGAGCCCCTAAGTCCTCAATCAACTACCTATGCCAGCTTCCAAGCCCTCTTTCTCAAATTGCTCGAGCAAAAAATTTCAAATTTTCTTCTCTACCTTCATTATATAGAATTCTTCTGACCCATTCTTGCAAGAAGTTCCATGCACAAGTTACAGTTATCATTAAGTAATTAATCATGCAATTTTTAGCCTTTTTCTTAATTTAGCTTTCCATAAATTTATCTTTTCTTATTTTTAACCTTTTATTCTATTAATAAAGTAATTTCTTTGACTTATTTATTTTAATTTTTTACTTTATTTATTATTATTTTTTTCTTTCTGTTTTTATACCATTTAAATATTTATTATTATTATTATTATTACTACTTATTTAATAATATGGGGCATTATAGTAAACCCTAGAATCTTCAGGGCACAAGGCTAGTCAACAACAAGGCTCAAAGCCATTACAACAATATACTCATTATGAGCTCAACACGCCACGTACAGGAAATGAACTCGGGTCGGGAGGATAACGATCATTCCTCCCAACCACCTGAGATAAACTCAATTGACAAAGGATCATTGTATATGTATCAAAGTTCATTTTAATAATCAACCATGCATATGCATAGTTTTCTACACTTTCTCATGCACCATTAGTTCTAATGCATTGCAACCAAACTTCGATCTCTTTATAACTACCACTATTAGATCCCAAAATACACCATCTCCCTATGATGGCTCTATAAATGCTCTAGGAGG
>CBVK0100247111.1:0-17459 GCA_900067695.1 Picea abies | reverse complement strand
AAACAACAATGTTCTAACTACCTAAGGTCAAAATATGGGGTGTTACAACAAGAATTTTAGCAGGATCAACCAGTAGACCTCGTTTACACACCACATGCCCTAAACAAATACCCAAAGGTGTGTTGAAAACAAATTTCTTAATATTCAATGATATTTGACACTGTATGCATATGTCTAGAATTAATCTTAGCACTACAACATGGTCCTTTAGTAAGCTAATATTGTCCAATCATCCAAATAGACTTCTAAAAACTTGTGAATAAATTCCTTAAAGGAAACTACTACTACTCTGGAAAAAATGGTTGGTGCATTCTTCAACCCAAATGGCATGACTATTTATTGAAATGATCCCCATTCTATAGAAAATTTTATCCTATGTCTATCTTCTAGTGCTATCCTTATCTAATGACATTCTCAAAACCCATATGTAAATTAATAGGCTTCTTTCCCCCCCTACATTCTCCAAAAAATCATCTTTAAATGGAGTAGGAAAAGGATCATGTTGGTAAGCATCATTCAATTTTCTCAAATCTACACAGATCCTAATTTCCCCTTGATTATTTTCCTGCACCACCATAGGAATGATCCATTATGATTGTTTCATAGGTTCTATGACACCAACTTCCATCATCTTGTAAATTTTTTCCTTCACTTTCCCTTTGTATATTGGATTCAATATGTAAGGTTGATGTCTTATAGGTATGGTTTTCGGGTTCAAAGGGTCATTTCTCCAAATTCTCCTACTAATCCATTCATTTCTGAAAATGTCACTAGGAGTAAGTCATTATACTCACAAAATAATTGTGTGATTCTTTCTACTGTTTGATTATCCCAATAATCTCGAATGCTTGCGATCTTTGGATTTTCCGCATTTCCAATGTTTACCTTCTTGATATTTAGTGGAATAACATAATATTATAAACCTATCTTTGGCCCTTCTATTTCCCTTTCTCCTTCAACTTATGGGATTTGGATATTGCATGGGTTATCCTCTACTGGATCTTCTTCTTCTGCTACGTGATAACAATGTAGCAATTGTTTAACTGTCTATCTATTATTCTTCTGATATGTTGGGATTATTTCAAATTTTGGTTCTTCAAATATATTGTCTCTTACCACCTTTAGCGTTGTATCTATCTTTGGACTTTCATGCTCAAAATCAAATGTAACTACAAACTTTTGTCATATCTCTTCCCATTTTTTAGTTTCTCTACGTTTTTCCTGTTCTGTGTACTAGTTCTTTGGGAATAAAATGATGTGGCCATTCTTATGGTGGTACATACTCCATTGAAACATGCACATATCTACATTTTCTTCATTTTCTCCAATTCCATTATATTTCTCTTGATATCTATGCTCCTACTATGTGCCGAATCTGATGCGTAGTAACATTTTTCACTGAAACTAGTTGTTTATCTTCTCCTTATGTGTACCCCACCAATGGGCAGGTGCAAATTTCAAAGAAATATCTAATAATGGTAATCTGTAACTTTCTACTACTTCTAATTAAAAATTCATCAAAAAATATTCTATTTCATTTATACCATAAAACGTAGGAGGATGTCATACCTCTGAACCAATCCATCTCAGAGTGCACAACATTCTAGCACATCTTCTGGTGGATAATTCATGTAGTCGCTACTTCCAGTTTTCCATTCCTGTGTAAAAGTATAAAGCACAAGAACTAATACTCCTCCAACTGAGCATTCCATCTATAGTTGGGTTGATATAATCCTCTCTGTGTGCGGTATTTATATACAGATGATTTGCATCCTCTATAATAACATTGTCTATCACAGGTTCCACATACCTTCCTCCTTCTGAGGGATCCAATGGTGCAATAACTATGTAATCCCATGATTCAAATATCATCTTCCTTTTCTTCAAGTTAATAATAGTATGGTTATAAAAATCCCAACCCAAACCCAACAATATTGGATATGGAGAAGTATTATCTACTATGTTAATGAATTCAAAGTATGCCATGGTGTGCAGACTATCTAGGTCTACTGGAATTCCTTTTAATCTTCCAATTGGCACCACTCTATGTTGATTTTCTAACTTCAACTAAATAGGTGAATACCCCAATTGAGGTTCTCCCATAACTTCCCAAGTCTTCTTTGGAAGAACATTGACTTTAGACCCTAAGTCTAGTATGATATCCCCCATATTGAAATATCCAATGTTTTCATTCAACCTAAATTCCCTACCTGTTCTTCTCTTCTTACGGACCTAATTCACCCTCTTTACCCCTTCTTCCCTAGAATTACACTTTTCTAACAAATTCTGCAATACTTGTAAAGAATTTTCATCATTCAAGAATTTTACACATGACCCAAAAACATTTCTTAATTTACTTAATTGCTTTGAAGGTTTCTCTTTGTTGGTCTGATAAAATAATGAAGGAATGCCATACACTGGTACCTCATCTACTGGTTTTTTTTTTGAAATAGACGTAATATTTTCTTTCAGAATCTCATGTCTAGCCTCCTTGAATATCTCATTTTTTGTGCATTCATCAAACTTATGTTCAGGTGTTGTATTCTTCATAACCCACTGGTATTGATTCTGATCCTTATTTTTTGCATCTTCTCCTATCTTGGCTCCACCTCTAGTAACTATGTTGATATTTTTCCAATCTTCTTCTATGTTTTCCACAACAATCCATTGTACATTCTAATTGCCTTGGTTCCTCTCATCCTATATCTTTTCATAAGTATTGTACATTCATCTATATCATGGTATGCTACAAGACAATACATACATGTTGCAGGTGGTTGTAGGAAGTCTCTTGCATGCTACCCTAGTTTCTGACAATTATGAAAATCTACTGGTCCTCAACCTCCTCCAAATCCTCTTCCTCCACAGCCTACTCCTCTGAATCCTCCTCTATTTTTTTTATTATCTATGTTTGATGTATTATACTGGGGTCCTTGATTGTACTACAGTTGTGCATTATTGTACTATGGTGGCGTTGCATATTGATGTGCGTTGTTATACTGTGGTGGTGCTCCAAACTGTTGTGCATTATTATACTACAGTTGTAGTTGAAATTGTCACACGATATTACATTGTGGCTACTACGCATTTTTATACTATGGATGCTACACAGGTTGTCTTGTTATGTTTTCATCCTGCACCCTATATGTATCTGACATCCTCTCTTTTACCATCTCCAAATTTCTACAGTCCTTATCTTCATTTCCAACTAACTTACAAAAATTACAAAATGTACTCTTCAGTATTGTCTAATACATCTGAATTATGGGACAATGATAATGATCATGCCCATGTGTTTTTCATATCTCACACTATGGTACTCCCGACGATAATGGATTTGGGATCGACACTCCAATATACTACGAAAATAATGGACATTCATTCTTGTGATGCCCTTCAGTTTTGCATAGTGTGCACCAAACATCTTCCCTTTTTTCCTTAAATTTATTCTGATTTGATTGAAATGTTAGGTTCTTCATTTATGATCGCAACTCTTCCATGGATGGATCTTTCTGATTATACTAATTTTCCTCTAACTGCAAAGCTACTTGCAGGCTCTCAACCTAACTTTGGAACTTATGTTGTCTAAAAGGATACTCCTCCAACTGAGCATTCCATCTATAGTTGGGTTGATATAATCATCTTTGTGCATGGTAGTTTTGTACAATTGATTCACATATTTTGTAAGAATATTGTTTGTCCAAGTTCCACATACCTTCCTCCTTCTAAGGGATCTAATGGTGCAATAAATTTGTATTCTCTAGATTCAAATATCATATTCCTTGTCTTCAAATTAATGATATATTGGTTATCAAAGGCCCAATCTATACCCAACAAAGTTGGATATGCAAAAGTATTATCTACTATGTCAATGACTTCATAGTATTCCATGGTGCACACACCATCTAGATCTACTGGAATTCCTTTCAATTTTCCAATTGGCACTACTCTATGCTAATTTTCTAACTTCAACTGAATAGGTGAATACCCAAATTGAGGTTATCCCATAGCTTCCAAGGTCTTCTTTAGTAGAACATTGACTTCAGACCCTAAGTCTAGTATGATATCCCCCATATTGNNNNCTTCAGACCCTAAGTCTAGTATGATATCCCCCATATTGAAATCTCCTATGTTTGCATTCAACCTAAATTCTCTACTTGTTCTTCTCTTCTTCCGATCCTGATTCACTGTCCTTACCCCCTCTTCCTCGGGATGACACTTTTCTAAAATGTTTTGCAATATTTGTAAAGAGATTCTATTATTCAACAATTTTACACAAGATCCCAAAAAGTTTCTTAAGTTATTTACTTACTCTGAAGGATTCTCTTTGTTGGTCCAATAAAAAAATGGAGTCATGTCATACACTGGTATCTCATCTACTGGATTTTTTCCCAAAATCGATGCAATATTTTCTTTCATAATCTCCTGGCTAGCCTCTTTGAATATTTATTTCTCTTTGCACCCATCAAACTTTTGTTTAGGTGTTGTATTATTATTGACCCACTAGTATTGATCTTGATCCTTCTTTGTTGCATCTTCTCCTATATTAGCTCCACCTCTAGTAACTATGTTAATCTTCTTCTCGTCCTATTATTTGTTTTCCACTACAATCCATTACACATTTTGATTGTTTTAGTTCCTCTTGTCATGTATCTTTGTCAAAAGTGTCAGACAATATTATTTTTCATGGTCTATTACGTGACAATACATACATGTCACATGTGGTTGTGGATAGTATCTGGCATAGTGTCCAGGTTTCTGATAGTTGTGGCACACTACTAGGCCTCAACCTCCTCCAAAGCCTCTTTCTCCACGACCTCCTCCTCTAAAGCCTCATATTTTTACTTGATTATCTCCACGCGGTGTGTTATACTATGGTCCTTCATTATACTGCGACTACGTATTACTATATTGTGTTGTTGTTGCACACTGTTGTGCATTGTTATACTATGGTGGTGCTCAAAACTATCATGAATTGTTGTACTACTCTTGTGGCTGAAAATGTTGTGTCGTATGATACTTTGGTTGTTGTGCGTTGTTATATTGTGACTATTACACATTTTTTCCTATTATGTGTCCATCCTACACCCTATATCTATCTAAAATCCTTTCTTTCATCATCTCTAAAGTTTTTCAGTCCTTGTCTTCATGTCCAACAAACTTACAAAATTTACAAAATGTACTTTTCGATATTGTTTGATAATTTTTCATTAGAGAGAAATGATAGGGATCATACCCATGCTTTTTAGAAATCTCACGCCATGGTCCTCCTGAAGATAAATTGTTTGTCATACCCAATCCAATATACTATGAAAATAATTGACACTCATTCTTATGATGGGCTTATGTCCTACACATTGTACAACATACGTCTTCCCTTTTTTCCTTACCTTTATTCTAATTTAGATGAAATGTTAATTTATTTAGGTCTTGCCTCATCTCTTCCCCAACTGGATCTATATTCTTGAACTGATTTTCCTCTAATTGTAGCGTTGCTTACAGAGCCTCAACCTGGCTCTGAAATTTTTGTTATCTCAAAGGATACTTCAAGTGTGGAAACAAAAAATTAACAAACAAATTTCTATGTTGCATATCAATAATAGGGTACTTTAACTTACCTTTTAGTCTTTTGAACTTTTGGTCCACCTCCCAAATTGATTCTTTTAGTTTCTTCTTAATCTCTATCATCTCATTGATGAACTGGTCTTCTGAGCTTGATTTCTGAAATTCATTTATTAGTTTCATTTTCAATTATTCTATAGTTGTAGGTTCTCTCGTTGGATTATTTTTTGCAATACCCATGTACCAGTTTAATGTGCAGAATTTGAATGTGATTTCTAACTGCACAACCTTTGTATCTTCATTTGTAATATACTTTGTTTCCCATATCTTCTCATAGATAAACAATTTTTTTTTTGGGTCATCTGACCTGTCCCCTCAGAACTCTGGTAACCTAATATTTGGATCTTGTCCTTCCATTGTGAAATTTTTTGTACTACCACCTTTGCATGGTGTATAAACTTGACTACTTCTTATTGAATAACTTCTTCTTAAATTAGACCCTCGTCCAAAAATTATTCTACCACTAATCACTTGTTGGTTAACCTATTTTTCTTCTTTATATGTATTAGTCACACACATGATTGTGGGTTCCACACTAATTTGGATATGGAATGGATACCCTTCTTCTACGCCAGACCCATGACCTATGGTTTTCCTATCATATGTGTCACACAATATATCCTCAATCTACCTCATGGCACGAAGATCCTCTTCCTCTTCCTCATCATTTTCCAAGACCTCTCACTCATATACTGCCCTCTTCTTGTTATTCATATTATACTGGTAGAGTCATCCACTGCACATAACACGTGATTTCCTTACAATATCCATGTTCTATTCATATTCCATCATGATGGGATCTATTTCTTCCTTCTTATAACTACTCTCCATATCCTTCTACATATTTCATATCTTCCTTACTGCTTTCCCCAAGTCCCCCATGCACACAAATTGGTATAGATTTTGGATTCCATGGTCATCATGCATTTATCATGTAATAATATTTTGATCGATGTGTAAAGAGGCCTAATGTACCTTCCTCTGGGTCCCTTCAATAAATCATGCTCTGCAGCAGTATATGACTTGGTTGCATCGATTGCAAATTCATGAACAAATCCCACAGTAATACTGTCTAACCAAAAATCTAATGCATGCATGAATTTATTGTTAACCCTTTGCAATCGTGAAATATTCTCAACATGCCACTCTACTGGCCTAATCTGATTAGTCGTATGGGTATCCTTCAACCTCAATAACTACTCCTATAATAACTATGGAAAGTAACAGAAATATGCTTCATGTAAGTCAATAAACACATACCTTTGCAGGTACTAGTGCAATGCATTTCTAGAACTTTTTTTTATCTTTTTGCATGGACTCTAGCTACTTTGTCTCCAACCATATTTCAATATCTTGCTTTGTAGGATTCCATGGCTTGAATATCCCTTTTAACCAGTGCATATTATTTATCAAATCCCTTCCCAGCTGTTCTTTTGAGTTCCAGGCAACAACAAAACCATTTTTTGGATGTATGGGTTGACCCGGGTTCTACCTTAGTTCTCCAACAAAACCCTTTTCAACATCATCTCTTCTGGTAAACCAGAAGGATACACCATGCATAGCATAGTATCACATGATATGGATTATAGGTGTTTTAAGGACACATATGTATGAAGTCATGGAAGGGGTTGGGGATGTTATTTTTACTTTTACATCTACTTTAACATGAATTCAGCCATAACATACATAATATCTACCATTTTATCCATTCAACAACATCTATTATGCATAATTATTCTAGTGTGTAGTTTAATTAACCCCATTTATTCATATAACCATTCATTCATAATTTCAGAAACAACAGAAAGCATTCAAACGCATTACAACACAAGATTTTACCATGGCTCACCCCCTCGGGCTACGTCCACAAGGATATTCTCCTTTACAATAGTGTTGTGTGCATTACATCATATTTTAGTACTGGTGAGGCTTACCAGTGTCACACCAATCTCCACAACTTGTGACTTGACCCTCAACTACATCTCAAATCTGACTCCATACGATCTCTACAGCTCTCAACAAAATACAAACTTCAACTCAAAACTCAAAAGGATGCTCAAAGTACTTCACTCATGCAAAAGTGATAATTAATTATTTCATAAAAATACACAAAAGACTCTCAATATACCTCATACATCTTCTATTTATACTAAAAAATGGGTAAAAACCCTTACATTATGACTCAAAAACCCTAATTCTAAGTGAACTCCACCTGTCAACTTTCTAACTCGTTGCGTGTGGTTGGTCTTCAATCCAAATCTTTGTTTCTTTGACTTTGCATTGGTCTTTCTTCTTTCCCAACACACTTATTTCTTTTATCTTTTGTCACATTGGTTCCCTTATTTCCTAGCGTGTGCTTCTTCCTTTGGCCCATCTAGTTACCTCGTTTGTTGTGTTGAACCCAAAAATTTCATGCTCCAATAAGGAACTTGGTGAAGCACTAAGGAACATATGAGATATGGAGAGGGGTCTATAGAGAGGCTAGAAGAAGTAAGAAATGGACCCCATTATGATGGATGAGGAACAAAACAAGGAGATATTGAGTAGAGTGGGAGTGGCACGCAACAAATGACCCTACCATTGTAATATCAATAGTAAGAAGAGTGAAGTATTTGAGCAAGAGGGATTGGATAGTGATGAGGAAGAGGTAGAGGATCATTGTGTGATGAGGCAGATTGAGGAAATCATATGTGCCACATATGAGATGAAAACCAGAGGTCAAGGGTCTGGTGCAAAAGAAGGGTCTCCATTCTAGATCCAAATTAGTGTGGAACCCACAACCCCATATGCGAATGCGAAATCTGAAGTGAAAGGACCAGTTATCTAAAAAGTGATTAGTATTAGAAGGATTTTTATAAGACAAGGTTCCAATGGAAATTCAAGTAGAAGTATACCTTCAACTAATAGTAGTTAGGTATATTGTTTGCATAGAGGTGGTAGTACATCAAACTTCACAATGGCAGGAGAAGATCCAACTATTAGGTTACCTGTGTTTCATGGAGAAGGGTTGGATGACCCAATTTTTTTTAATTTATCTATGAGAAGATATGGGTAGATAAGAAGATCAAATACGACGATACAAAAGTAGTACAAATTGCAATCACATTCGGATACCGCTCATTGGATTGGTATATGGGTCTTGTAGTAAACCTTCCACAAGGAGCACCTACAACTGTCATAGATGTGAAGAAGGAATTAATCAATGAATTTCAGTGACCAAGTTTAGAAGATCATTTTATGAATGAGATGATAGAAATAAGAAAGAAGCTAGGGGAGCCAGTTTGGGAAGTTGACCAGAAGTTCAAGAGACTAAAAGGTAAGTTGAAGTATCCTATCATAGATATAGAGACTAAAAGGTAAGTTGAAGTATCCTATCATAGATATGCAACATAGAAAATTATTTGTTAATTCATTATTGACACATTTGAATTATCCATTCAATTCAAGGAACAAAAGTTCCAAACTCATGTGGAGGCATTGGAACTAGTCTTGCAATTGGAGGAAAATCAGTATAAGCATACATATATCACTGTGGAAGATCCGATAGAATATTTGAAGAATCTGACATTTCAGTTGAACAAAAAAAAGGGAAAGGAGAAGAGGGAAGATGTCTGGTGCACATTATGAAGAAAATAATAAAATCATAAGAATGAGTGCCCAAACTTTGTGCAATACTTGGGAAAAGGAATGTCAAATCCCTTACCCATAGGAGGACCATGGTGTGAGATATGTAGAACACATAAATCC
Source organism: Picea abies (assembly GCA_900067695.1). NCBI lineage: Eukaryota > Viridiplantae > Streptophyta > Pinopsida > Pinales > Pinaceae > Picea > Picea abies. Next base: position 8,090 of record CBVK0100247111.1, on the reverse strand, counting down.
CTTACCCATAGGAGGACCATGGTGTGAGATATGTAGAACACATGGACATGATCCTTATCATTGTCCCATGATGCAAAAGTATCAAACAATACCCAAGAGTAAATTCTAAAACTTATGTAAGTCTGTAGGACATGAAGACAAGGATTGTAGAACCTTGGAAATAATGAAGGAAAGGACTTTAGATACTCATAGGGTGGAAGATGAATTGATGATAGGAAAACCTGCACAAAAGTTTACAGTGCAGCTGTAGTATAATAACATGCAACAATTTGCAACACCGTCGTAGTGTAACAACACCAACAATTTCCATTACCACCATAGTATAATAATGCGCAACCAGAATACAATCAGGCACCATAGTATAATGCACATTGTAGAGACAATCAAGGAAACAGAGGTGGCTTCAAAGCAGGAGGTTGTGGAGGAAGCATATTTGGAGGAGGTATAGGACCATTAACCTGTCACAATTTACAAAAACCTAGACACTATTCAAGATATTGTCCACAACCACCAACAACATGTATGTATTGTTGTGCAAAAAATTATAATACAAAAGAATGTTTGACACTATTGATAGAGATACAGGAAAAGTGGAACTAGAAAATTCATAATGTTCAATGGATTGTTGTGGAAAATAGATAAGAGGGTGGGAAGAAGATCAATATAGTGACTATATGTGGATCCAAGACAAGAGCCGATGTAACAAATAAGAATTAGGATCAACACCAATGGGTTAGAAAGAATACAAAACCTCAAGAGAACTTTGATGCGCGGAAAGAGAAGGAGACATTCAAGGAGGCTAGACAAGAGATTTTGAAGGATAATATTGTGTCTACTTCATGTACAAATATAGGAGATGATGTACCAATATATGACATGCCTCATCTATTGTATCGTACCAATAAATATCATCCTTCAGAACAAGTAAGTAATATGAGAAACTTTTTGGGGTCTTCTATGAAGTTGTTGAATGATAAAAACTTTTTACAAGTATTACAGAGTTTGTTAGAAAAGTGAAATTCTATAGAAGAGATGAAATTAGAATAGAGAATAGTCAATCGAGTTTGTAAGAAGAGAAGAACAATTAGGGAGTTCAGGTTGAATAAAATATTGGGTATTTCAATATGAGTGATATCAAATTAGACTGAGGATCTAAAGTAAATGTTCTTCCTAAGAAGAGATGGGAATCCATGGGGGAACCTACATTGATATATTGATCACCTATTCAGTTGAAGTAAGAAAATCAACATAGAGTGATACCAATTGGTAGATTAAAAGTCATACCAGTGGATTCAGATGGTGTTGCACCATGGAAGACTTTGAAGTGATTGACATAGTAGATAACACTATACCCTATCCAACATTGTTAGGAATGGATTCAGAATTTTATAACCATACTATAATCAACTTGAAGACCATGAAAATAATATTTGAATTAGGAGAATACATAGTCATTGAATGATTAGATTCTTCATAGGGAGGAAGATATGTTGAACCTGCAACATAAACATTTATTACAAAATACATAAACTAGTTGTATAGAATTATTGTGCGAGAAGAATATTACATCAACCCAATAATATATAGAATTCTTAGCTAGAGAAGCATTAGTTCTTGTGCTTCATATTTAGACACAGGTCTAGAAAAATGGAAGTAGCATTTGCATGATTTATCTAGCAGAATATGTGTAAGGTTGACGTGTGCACTAAGATGGGTTGGCACAAAGTTAAGAGAACCTCGAACTAGCCAGAATGATTTAGAATGATTTTTAATCAGGTTTGAGTCAAAAGTAGTGGAAAATAAAATATTACCAGTATTGGACATGGCATTGAAATCAAAACCTTCACAATGGTGGGGTATGCACAAAGAGAAGATCAATAACTAGTATCAATGAAAGAGACTATTGAACATTATATTTGGCAGAGAGTGAGAGAATAGATATGTTGAAAAGTATGATGGAATTGGACAAACCAGAGAACATGTAGACATATGTATAATCCAATGGATATTAGTACCACTAGAGGAATGGACACATCACTTTATTCACACATTAGAAGGAATTCCAAGGAATTGGTACAAAGAATTGGAATTGCGTAAAGAATCTACAAACTAGGAAGACTTGCAACTGAATCTTGTGATCACATTTTCATTCGAGCATGAGAGTACATAGATAGACACAACATTGGAGTTGTTAAGAGACAGGAGTTTTGGAGAACCTAAAGTGGAAATCATCACATATTATCATAAACAAAAGCGACATACAATCAGACAATTGATACATTTCTATCATGTCACAGAACATTACCTAGTAGAAGAAAAATCGCACGATATTCAAATCACAAAAGTTGAAGGAGAAAGAGAAGTAGAAGGTCCCTAGTTACAGTCAGAATATTTTTATTCACCATTGAAGATATAGAAGGTAAATATTGGAACAACAAAGAATACAAAGATTCCAAGTGTTGGAGACTATTGGGACAATCAGACAATAGAAAGAATAAAAGAGTTATCATGCAAGTATGGTGACCTATTTCTAGCGACATTTTAATAGATGAAAGGGGTAGCAAGAGAACTTGGAGAAATGAAGATCCATTTGAAACCATATTCCAAACAAATAAGATAGAGACCTGATAGGTTAAATCCATTTTCTAAAAAAATGGTTAAGACATAGATTGATAAACATGACAGAAAGTGTCTCAAATCAAGAGGCACAACTCATGAAATATTGGCTCAACTCATGGAATTATAATAAGATATTATTAGGGATGGTTTCCATCAAGAAGTATAGAAATCAAAGGACAAATATTGGCATGACATAAACATTAAGAAGAATAACTTTAAGGAAGGAGATTTGATTCTCCTCTATGACAGTCAATATTTGTAGCACCCAAGGAAGTTCAAGATGCATTGGCTAGGACCAGATGTGAAGCAAAAAAGGAGATTCAAGGAATGGTGACTGGTATTCGACTAAAACTGTATAGGGAAAATCAACCTACTAACCCTCAGTAGATGTTGTGAAAATAAGTAGAGTTTTACATAGTGTATATAGTAGGAGTTAAAAGAAGAAAAAAAAAAGAAAAAAATATAGAAAAAAAGAAGAAAAAGGAAGAAAAAACTGGAAAAAGAAGAAAAAGATAAAAAATATGTAGTAGATGGATAAGTGGTATGAAAAAACTCGAAGACACTATGTGACAGATAAAGGTGACAAGATAGCAAACATAATGCAACGATATAGAGAGTTTTCAGAAAAATAAAGACAACAATCGTAAAAGTGGGATACGATAGAGCATTTATAATATAAAGGTAGGAAATGTAGACTTATGACATGACTTATAAGAGTAGACTCATTTTGACTTGGAGACAAAGAGAGATAAGGAGAAAAAATGTTTTTTGAGCACGCATTTATGAAGGATTCAATGACGATTCAACGAAATATTTTTAGGATTTTTTGTAGTATGGCGTCGACGAAGGTTGGAGCTCCCAGTCACATGATAAGGAAAACACGCAACACCACAAGATCATCATAGGAGAAAGAAACAAAAGTTGAAAAACCCAATCAACAAGAAGGATTCATAGGCGAGGATGTGATTCGATCACCTAAACCAGTGAGTCCAATAGTGGTTTAAGAGAAAGAACCAACAACAGAAGAAATGGATGTGGATCCAAGGGTTGAAGAAAAAAACCCCACTGAAGCACAAAACCCTATGTAGAATCCAGGTTTGGGAGAACCACAACAGATGAATGAAGAATATGACAAAAGAACTGAATCATACAATCCTAGGGTAGAGGCCGAACAAGTACAAAAACCTATCTTACAAATATCACCGAAAACAAATTAACAAGTATAGGTAGAAGATGTCACAGGTGAACCAATGTCATACACATAAGTATAAGAGGATGCACACCAGGAAGCAAGGACATCCACTGTGACAAATGTTTTTGGAAATAACCAGTGCAGAGGTCGTTGCACAAGAAAGAATAAGTTACAATAGTACTACCACACATACTAGAAGGAGTGACAATCCTTCCTAACATTTTATGATGCGTAGAAAAATTGAGGTACGAATACCATGATATATCAAATAAAGATAAATTCTTTGAGTTTGGACCATAGGTGTATATTGAGAGAAAAGGGACAAGTTCATCAGGAGTTTAAATATTATAACCAAAGTAGTTTCTTACAGGTTTGTATAACACAAGGATAATGAACTTATTGGAAATCCCTCATTTTGGAATGGGGAAGGATGTGAATAATTGTGTCAAACAATTACTAGCCTTGGTGCATGTAAGTATTTTGTGAATGGTCAGGATGGTATCAATCGATGTTGATCTAATTGCATCAATCATGGGTCTTCCAACTGATGGAGAGAAGCCAAAACAATACCTGGATGAAAAAAATAAGGAGAAGGCCCTGGTAGAGGAGATGAAGAATACATATGGAATAGAGAGAGGGTCCCTGTGAATTATAATCAACAGGATAAATGAACCTATGACAATATTGGAAACTAAGTTAATGACATGTAAATTGTTAAGGAAGTGTCGCAAAGAATAAGTACCGGCATGAGTGATAGTAGCAGCTACGCAGTGTGCAAAGAGGACTTTACTTAGTTGGAGTCCATACATATTGAACTTATTTTGGGATGATTGCAAAGATGAAAAAAAGTTGGGAATAAAGTTCCATTATTCATGGTTGATCATACTTATCACATTGGTAGGTTGAAGACACCCCAAATACAATGTGTTTTGTCAAAGGATAGGAAAGTGCCACATAACACAATATGCAACATTGTGATACACCTCAATCACAAAATAAAGGAATGCCTACTCCAGTATATTTGCAATGTATTTTGATGAAATACAGGAAAAGGTGGCTGCAACATGGAGGATACCACTAGAAGTGGTGGAGAAACATAAGAACATAGAAAATTTCTAGGTGTCTAGACACAATGTATGGATTCAAGCCAAAAGGGACCCAAACAAGAATTGGCCACATATGAGGTATTGCATCACTGGAGAGGAAGTCCAATGGGCCATGAAATACTAGCCAAGAGAGTGTAAGGTACCAATGGCCTCAAATAAGGGATAAAAAGGAAAGAAACCAGTAGAAGTTGGCACATCGGAGAAATCAAATAGTCCATTAAATAATATAAGGAAGGTTGATGAGCACGCAAAGGATATAGAAGGGAGTGAAACAATGAGAAAAACTAGACAAAATACTACTAAAAATCTAGCAGTGTAGAAGAAGGATCACACCGATGTAAGGAATGGAGGAACACAACAAAATGATACTAATGGAGGATGATGCAAACCCCCTACGGGCTCGTGCAACCTCCCGGTCTAGGATCAAATTACACAAGAGCCAAAACGACTCTCGTGTCCTCACAAAACCCTTAGATCTCTTACCACAGGCCTTTTCCTCTCTTATTACGTGAAAATTCGTATTTTTGAGGGTATTCTTTCTCCAGCGGAGTAAGTGTACATGACCTCAGGCGTAAAATATGGGGCTTAAAATTGGAAGCGAAAACTCCAATTCCTTCGAACAACCAAAATGGTGAACTCTTGAAGATTTTGGGGATCAATGGTCCACACTTCTTTCCACAATATACGGCTAAAAGGAACTCCAGGCCTCTGGGATTCAGAATTTTTTGTGACTCCAAAACACAATACCTATGAACTAGCAAAGGATGAATTCTAGAGATCTGGCAGTTAATGTTCTCCTTGGATCAACGGTCTATTCTCACTAAGGACTTCTAGCTTTGAGACTCAAACTCAGCCAACCACTTCTCCCAAACTACCAAACTCCCAAAATTTTTTGAGATCAATGGTCCACCCTCTACTCTAGATCCACGGTCTAGATTCACTCCGGGCTCTGGGGCTTCAAGACTTTTCACACCAAAATAAATTTCACCCACAACCTTCAGGATGGTCGAATTTTGAACACTTGGAAATCTATAAACACATGTACTCAAAAGCCAATGGTTAGGATTTACTCTGGAATTCAATACTTTGGAGGATTCTCCACTCCACGCAACAACAACCAAATTCTCCTGGAGTGTTGAATCATCAAACCACTCATGGATATAACGACTCGTATTCACTCTTTGATCTATGATGTATATTCACTTCGAGACTTCAGTATTTGGGGAATTTTCCTCCTTAACAATAACAAAATAGAAAATTTTTGGAGAAGTGAAGTCCGAAGAACTTGGGGATTTAACAACCATGCTCCTTTCCTTGATCCAATCACTATGAGGTATTCTGATATCTCTCAAACAGATCTCGTCCATTCACCCTTAAAGCAAAAAGGATTTCTCTTCTTGAATACTTACTATCGTTATCCTTCCTAAGATTTACCACTTAAAGGACTCGAACCTTGGAACATACATTGCACTTATCTCCTAAGATTTGGACTTTGAAAAGTCACCTGCACACTCCTTGCACTATCTCTCCTCTGATATTTTTCAACACTTAACAATGTGTCAGCTCTCTGTACTCTTTGCATTGGTTTCCCCTCAGATATTTTATACTCCTGTGAATATAGGCACACTCCTTGCACTCGCTCTATGTAAACTCACATTATCTCTCCTGAGATATTTGAACCTGTAGACGGTTCAACCTCCTCACTCCTTGCATAGGAAATGTGCACTCCTTGCACCATAATTTTAGAAGAGAAATAATTGAAACTTTAATTAGTATTAAGGGTTTGTTCAACCAATCATAGGGTGCACACAAACACACATGTAGAGATAAATAACATAATGTTTATCCAGATACTCAAAGATAATAAATCTCAGAAAATGAAAGAAATTCTCCTCATCTAAATTCCTTCAGCAAATATTTACAAGGGTTTCAACAACTTTCAACATCTTTCGGCATCTCTTTTTACTCTCTATTTTCAGCAGCCTCTTTTAGGCATACATTACATTGATTTATACATGAAGGGGATTCTTGATTCTTCCTCCCAACTATTCTAATGCTTTCATGTCATAATTAAAATAGTCCTACCACTAGCATTATTACAATAAATGAACAATTACAATGTAGATATGAGTCAGTGCTCAAAATATGTACAATCCTACAGGCATTAAAATAAATTACAATCTCTTGGAGCACATAAAATGGCTCTATATTCAATATATAATGGGATGTTTAATTACAAAGTTTTAAAAATTAAAGTGACACAACCTCTTTGGAATACAAACTAGCTAAAGTGTGATGCATTGGATGCTCAATTGTTTTCCATTGCGCCTCATTAAATGTTGACGGTGATGCTCCTGCATCATACTCCCCTGGACAAAAATATTCATGGACTCCTATCCATGAGCTCCTCCACTCTCTTTCCATGCTTCTGGATGTCGTTTTCAATTATCCAACTGGCATGTTCTGCTTGATGATCCTTCCATTTTACCAGATATTCATAAGAAACTTTTCTCCTAGTTCTTTTAGCAATTCTCCGATCCAAAATATTCTCTATCTATGGCTTCTCTACTATGGGCATCTGTCGCTCCCAATGAATATCCTCTTGACCATATGTCCCTTTTGTGTCATCAATATGGTAAGGGTATAAGTATTCTACATTAAATATTCATGAAATTCCAATGTCCTCTGGCAGTTCAATCTCATAAGAATTTGTAGCAAATGTTCTGAGGATTTTGCAAGGTCCTATCTTCTTCATGTCCAGCTTATTGTATTTCCCTCTTGGAAATATTTCTTTCCTCAGTTGTGTCAAGACTTGGTCTCCAATATCAAAATTCACCTCTTTTCTTCTCTGGTCTATTCTCTTCTTGTATCATGTATCATTGGCTTCTATCATGTATATGTCCTTTGATTTGATCATGCAACTTCTACATCTCTGCAACAAAATATTCTGCTCCAACACTTCGAAATTAAGCTTGTCCTAAATATATCAACTCTAAAATTCCCCTTGGATGCATTCCATATACTATCTGGAATGGTATCTTACCAGTACTCATGTTTCATGAGTCATTGTATGCAAACTTCACTTGAGGAAAAAAATTATCCCACTTACTATTAAGTTTGTTCGAAAACATAGGTATTCCAACAGAGGATGAACACCTTCAATAACCACTCAC
>CBVK0100247109.1:0-17465 GCA_900067695.1 Picea abies | reverse complement strand
AGGCATAAAATCAATAGAAAATCCAAACTATATAAAAAAAAACCCACTGTTTGTTTAATTTTGGGTGTAGCCCCCAAAAGTGCATGCCCTTGGTCATATGGGGGAGCAACCATGTGGCCAGGCACTCCACCTGTGCGCTAGCCCCCTGTCCGGCTGGCTCCTAGTCTTCGACGTGGGCATAGGACCAGGGCTAACAACTTACTAGCGTGCCCCTTTTTTGGGATACGGTTATGGTCATATGTGACCACCCGAGAACTAAGGGCCAACTCTATCCATTGAACACTAGGTCATATGGAAGTGTAATATATCCACGGGCTGATCTCTATCCACCAAGTGCCGGGCCATATGATATGTCAATACACCCGCGGGCTAGGGCTAGGCCCCAACCCTTTTCGCCTCCGAGTAGTGTTTTGTTTTAATTCAAATAAATATTTTACCATATGACTATTAAGTGACACCAGTGGAGCAGGAGGTTATCCCGGTCCTACCAGTCCATAGCGCGGAGGAGGTTTGGGGTTCAACTCCGGTAGAGTCCATAAAATTTTGCATAACCTGAAAGCCAACCACAGGGTGCCATGTGGCAGCCCATGACTGGGCCACGTGGCACCTCCACTACCAATCAGAAACTGCCACTTGTCAAATGATGATTCATGCACCTATCTACCGAGGTGTCTTCCTAGTCAACAACCATATTTCCATGTCACTACCCTGTCAGCATGCCACTATATCTGCCACGTTAGCCTATTGACGTCATCCCGTGCCATGTGTCACCCTTACAGTGGTGACACGTGTCACCCTCAGACTGGTCCAGTTGCCTGCCATATGCCACATCACCTGCCATGTGTCTTCTCCAAGAGCTTCCACGTCAGCTGTATGGCCGTACGGCCTGTACAGTCAGCCTGCCACGTGGCACTGTACAGATTGTATGGACTGTACAGTCACCCATTTGTTTTTGCATGTTTGGGTTTTCAAACAGAATGTGATATCTTTCACATACAAATCCCGTTTGATGAAGTAAATATATGGCTAGAATCAGGAAGACGAGATGAACGCAATGGCACTGGTTTCGTCGGATTATGAGTACTTTCATTTTTGAGCCTTTTTTAGCCCTGTCAGGCTCCTGGATCTGATTCTGGATCACTCATTAAAATATTATTGGAAGAAAATAAGAGGGCCTAGGATTCAAAGCTCAAATTCATTCTATGGGCCAATCGAGTGACAACAAAGAAGTCCCTGGGCACCTCACCTTTTCAACTTGTTTATGGGACAGAGGCTATGTTTCCCACTCAGCTCGCTTTACCTATAGAAAAATTCTTTCAAGATCATGAAGGAGAGCCAGACCATATGGTCAGAAGGATTCATCAAGTGGTGGAAACACAACAAGTCAGGGAGTAGGTAACGGACATAGCTCATAGTCATCAAAAGAGGATCAAGAAGGCCTTTGACAAGAAAGTTAGGAAGGAGGAATTCGAGCTGGGAGATTTGGTGCTTAAGTGGGATGCACCCAGGCAGGATAGGGGCAAACACAAAAAGTTTGATTCCCTCTGGATCGGGCCCTTCAAAATATCCGAAGTATTCTTAAATAACACATACAGGTTGTAGGATTTGGAGGGTGAAGAAGTTTTTAACGGCCCAGTAAATGGGCATTTCCTAAAGAAATGTTTTTTTTTAGCCTTAGATGGCTTCTCTGTTTTTGTAAATATTGTTTTTCTGTTTATTTTTGGCTTAATAAATGACTCCATAGCCCAACAGAAGGCAACTAGAACTGCATAAGGAGTTCTTAGAGAATCGCAAGAACGACTCTATCCCCCATGGAGCCTAATGTTAGCGCCAATTCTTCCAAGGGGGGTGTTTCTCTCCGAATTTAGGCCCTTGGTGTAAACATGTAGAAATGGGGTTGAAAAACTCATCGAGTGTGTTTTATTCAAAGGCTGCAGTCATGAGCACCAAGCGCAACACATAGAAGGAGTCCATTTTGGGCTTAAAATCAAGCGAGTGGGAATTTTGTTTTCAATGGTAAGGATCCATAGATGGAACAGATCGACGGTCATTTGGTAAGCTTGAGTCGTGGAGTTGCATGAGGCTTAGCGCATGGGCTCATCTCTTGTGGCCAAAGTCATGAAATGATCATTCGTGATTTCGGCTACATGGCACCTGATCAGGCGTGGTCGACATTTCGGCTACCAGAACTTCAAAATATAGGGGGTCTCTCTTCCACTGCATTAGGAAACCCCGAAACGTGAAATGAGAAAAGTTGTTTCGGCATTCCAGTTACCGGGACTATGAAAAAAAAGGGTTCGCTCCTCCACTGCATCAGAAATCGCTGAAACCCAAAATGTGAAATGTAAAATCCCCCTAGGAGTTGTTTTGGCATTCTGGCTACTGAGACTTTGAAAGACAAGGGGTCGCTCCTCCACTGCATCGGGAATCGTCGAAACCTGAAATGAAAAATGTAAAATCCCCCCAGGAGCCGTTTCGGCATCCCGACTACCAGGACTTTGAAAGACAACGAGCCTCTCCTCCACTGCATTGGGAATCATTGAAACTAGAAACACGAAATGTAAACGCCTCCCATGAGATTTTTCGGCATTCCGGCTACCGGGATTTTGAAATACAAGGGGTCACTCCTCCACTACATTGGAAATTGCCGAAACTTGAAACACGAAATGTAAAAGCCCTCAAGGAGCCGTTTTGACATTCTGACTACCGGGACTTTGAAAGACAAGGGGTCACTCCTCCACTAAGCCCTCAAGGAGCCGTTTTGACATTCTGACTACCGGGACTTTGAAAGACAAGGGGTCACTCCTCCACTGCATCAAGAATCGCTGAAACCCAAAACATGAAATGTAAAATCCCCCTAGGAGTTGTTTCGGCATCCCGACTATCGGGACTTTGAAAGACAAGGGGTCTCTCCTCCACTGCATCGAGAATCGTTGAAACCTGAAACGCAAAATGTAAAAGCCTCCTTGAAGACAATTGCATGGCCCTGTGGTTACGTTGAGAGTGAAACCTAAAGAAATGAAGGCTAGCCTCCAAGATTTGGAAAATCGACATGTGGTCACTCTCAATGTATTCAGTCTCAGTCACCCTCCATGGAAGAAGAAGTTAATGAATATTGAGCAGGTGGTTGAGACCTTATCTCAATCCATAAATGGAAGGCATGGGAAGGGTCAGAAGTTGTGAGTTCATGGTACTCTGATGGATAGTTTTCCTGCAGAAGTCATGTTGTCTGAAGTAGTGTCAGACAAGAAGTTGTATGTACAGTCTGAAGGAAGATCATGTGCATGTAAAGAATTAAATGAGATAGCTCAGCTAGCCTCCTAGGTCCAAGGAGGTGAATTTCTCTGAGTATATATACTCAATTTTTGTATTTTTGTAAAGGATAGATGGTAGAGCAGAGCTCTCGACTGTAATGTTTTAATGAATCACTGGTTTTCCTGGCTATGTATCTGTATATGAAATTTCCTTGTTTAATGTAAGGCAACTCTCTTTTTCATCTTGTTTCGATCTCATACTGAAAGGGTTCATGATTGATTGGTTCACATGAATCGTCATGACTATGTTATGATAAAGGATTTATTATAACATTGTTATGTTCTTTTAGTGTTTCTACTTTTGAATATAAGAAGTTCTTGTGTTCAAGGTTTTCTTCTACAGGCTTTGTTACATGACGCACCAACAACCTTACAACCAATCACTACCTATTTATGGTGCACCTCAATATCCGCAACCCTATGGAGGGACATCTTATTACCCTCCTCCNNGTTACAAACAACCATATCTTGTTGCTCCCCCTCCACACATGGGTGGTCCTTCCCCTGTACCCATGATGTGTCTGACCTCTCAACCAAGTTCAGGTTCACCTTCTACCTCCACATACAACCTGGGCACTAGTGAAATCGATTCACCTTCCTATGTTCTCTATCAATCGTTTTCACAAAAAAATACATATTTTCCATTTCCTAGCCCATATAGCTAATTTCACCTCCACTATGACACCCACATGTCAGCGTTAACTTTGTTCAACCCTCTCCCATTCAACAGATTCAGGATTTTGAACATTTGAATGTGGAAAATCCGGCCCATCAGCCAAATAATGCCAAGAATAAAGGGAAAAAACAAAACAATAATAACCTAGGACCAGGAGGAAATAACCCCCAACAAAACCATCCTGCTGGGGGAAACTAGAATCAAGGCAACTGGAACCCCCAAGGGGACAATAAAAATAAACTCCAAGGGAAGAAAAACAAAAAAATCCTCAGAAGAAACTCCCCTTACGCTCTTTGCGGTGAGTATGGACATTATACTCACCATTGTCCCCAAATTGTTGACTTCAAATGGATGAAAGAATCCATGAACTTGCCACATCCCCCAATGTCGCCTTCCCCTCAACTAGCCCCACATCAGTTCTTGCAACAACCACCCCCGACTATGTTGAAAAACCCTATTCCACACCAAGGTGTGATTAATACCCAACAAGAGATACAACCTGCCCCACCCCAAATGGGGCAGTATCAAAACTCATGACCCATGCACCCCAAAAATATGACCGATTGCAATATCCTCCTCACCATTGAAGAAGATATTCCTCTACAAACACACAGTTGTCAATATGGAACGCCTCTTGAATCTACCCCAACCACCTCCGAAGTGGCTCCAGGGACAACCGAACAACCCTTGATGATTATGCGCCCTAACACTGAACCAAACATCTATATTCCTTGTATTCCATTGCCAGAAAATGTCAATAACCCTCATGCTAGGGAAGCACACAATTATAGCCTAGTTGATGACCTAGCACAGTCTCATGGAGCCATGTCTATCTTGAAGGTCCTCCAAACTTTTCCAACTAAACATAAATCGTTTCTTTCCACCTTGGGAGCAATCGACCTAGCTGATATTAGACTCATCACCTTCGATCTAAATAACGGAGAACCACACCTCCCCAACCTGGTAGATTTTCATATACCAGTTAATATATATAACATCATAGTACATCGATGTATCATTGATGAAGGTGCATCCACATGCATCATTTCCAAAGTATTTTCGTAGAAACTTGGCTCCCCTGAGCTAGTACCATATTCCATCACCCTAAAGGGATCTTCCAAAAAGTCCTCGTTGAACTTAGAGGAAAAACCATCCTCATCGACATTGAAGTTATCAACGCCACACTTGATTAAAATATCTTGTTCAGATGTTGCTACATGTATGCTATGAAGGCGGTGGCCTCTTCTATGTTTCGAATGACGATGTTCCCCCACAATGAGAAATCATCTGCATCGACAAAATTACACATTATGACCCTAACCCTTCTATCAATGTCGATAACATTCTCCCCATTGTTTGCACTAGCTTAGATTCTTATTCGATAATTGACATGGGTCCCAAAATTTTCAAAGAACCATCCTTGATGGGGGCATATCATGGAGTACCACCTGTCCTACACTCTTCAACACAAGTGTGTATAGTATCTTCTAACAGAACAAATATCGAAGACTGTTTTCCTTTGGTTATGGAAGAAAGCAAAGATTCAAGAAGAAAGGCGAAGTACAAACTGTGCGAAAGGCACATTGACTAAGATTGTGTTGAAGTGGTCAAAGAAGAAGAAAAGAAGGAGAGAACTAAGAGAAAATGAGTTGTTGAATGAGAAGATCGAGGAAGACAGATTAGCAAGGAAGATGGATCGTGGACAACTTAGCAAGTGGAAAAATCCACCAACGGATTTTTGGGATCTAGGGTTTTGACACATAGACGTCTGTCATGTAAGGTATAAATAAAGGTCTAGAGGACCTGGGATCAAGTCGTTCTGAGTTCGAAGAGGATTTGTATTGTTGATGTCGAGAGAGTATTGTTGTTTTGTGAGGAGATTATTGTGTTGTGAGAATATTGTATATTGTAAGATCTTCAGCTGGGTGCGAAGATCAATCATGCAGCTGGGTGCACAGGGAGGGGAGATAAGAAGAGAAGGATAGAGAGATCTGCAAGCTATGTGCATAGATAAAACTGTATGTTTTCAAGAAACAAAGTTCCGTGGACGTAGTCCTAGGGAGAGGGTGAACCACGTATATCTTATTGTTATGTGTGATTGATGTTGTGTTCTTTTCCTTTTGTTATTCTATTTTTGCATTAGTGTGCTAGATCTGAGATATAACTGTGCGAAGTAGACTGAATCTTGGTAAAGAATAACTAAATATATGTGTGTGGTTCTTTTGAATCCACTTGAATTTTCTCTAGTTGTAGACACCTATGTCCTACAACCCCCTATTGCTACTTCAGGTGAGACTGCATCTTCTCCGCAGGTGTTGCAGAAAGTTCCAATAGTTAGGGCTTGTTGGTGCACTATTAGAGTTCAACCTTGGGTCTACCCCTATGCCAACAAATGGTTCTGTTGTTGGTACCAGGATCTTCTTGAGGGAATGCCAAGGTTGTTTCCATCGAAGACAGAGATTCAGAAGTGGATAGAAGAACAAGAGAAAGGCTTCGCTGAGGCTCAGAACAAGAACCCCAATCTTAGTACAGAGGATTGGTTGGGAAAGTATATCTTTATCGATATACACGAGATTTTCTTTGGAGGAATTCATGAGGAGCTATACGAGTGGTTAGCCAGATTAGAAGATACCTAGTTTGAGATCAAATTTAGACTACCTGTGGTTTGTTCATCGACATTGATCAAGAAGATTAAGAGAGTTGATAATGTCATGTCAAGAGAAGTAGATCACTGGTTTGATAGAACCATTGGGGGGTACATTACCGAGTTTCCTATTGATAGAGTAGAGTCATATAACCAAGTAGAGAGATATTTATTTAAGGGATCGAGAGGAAAAATTTTACACTTTTTGAAGTTGAAGATCAAGATGCTATTGCATGAGCATAAAATCTCGAAGATGCAGTAGTTGGTCAGATCGAAAAGCTAATGTTCAAGAATTTAGATAGCAAAAACGACACAGAGGTTGGACATATGCACAGTGGGAGAACCTTCAAAGAGGTTCCTCTGGTGGACTTGTTTGAGATGAATCATTAACCATTAACACAGGATGAAGGGTTGTACATTGGAGAATAAAAAGAGTTATTGAACGAGGAACATTCAGAGTCCTCTAGGTCAGATAAAGGGAAGACTAAAGAACCTCTTCGAGAAGAATCAAAAAATTCAGTAACTGCGTCAACCATCAAAGTAAGTACTATTACTCCTCTTTTTGTTTTAGCAGTGTTAAGTAACTAGAGTAGCCAGAGTTATCAGAGCACTCAAAGTATTGTTACCAACAGTTCATTACATACTCATTCAAGCACCCTAGGAAGACCTATGGAATATGAAATGAGGCTACCTATATTTAGAGTATATGGATCTGAAGATCCTAATCAACACTGGTTATTATGCGAAGTTGTATGGAGTATTAAGAAAATCAATGACGAAGTTGTTAAGAGAGATCAATTTAGTACTACCTTAAGAGACCGCACATTGAGCTAGTACATGAAGTTTGTTAAAGGAGTTGTACAACATAAACCACTAAACAATATCAATAATGTGTTAAGTGTAGAATTCAAGAAATCCAGGTCGAAGTCACAGTGCATTATAGAATGGAAACAAATCAAGTCGAGAGTAGTTGAACCTATTTGGGAGTTTGATCAGAGATTTATGACCTTGACAGGTTGTTTTCATTTTCAGATCCCAGACGATAAGAACAAATAATGGTTCATTATTGTTCATTCTTTCTCTGTTACCACACATCAGAGTTTCTTTGATGCAACAGAAGGTTTCTTCACAGCCTGAGGTATTGGAGATCGCCATGAAGCTAGAATCATCCCCTATGGGAGAATCTAGCTCGGGTATGAGTCAAATTTTGATTCAACTAACTAGCTTATCTCTTCAGGTTGAAGATATGAAGAAAGACAAGGGAAAATATAAAAGAGAATACATCCGGTGTATCAGATGCAAATCAGAGGGCCATGATAAGGAGCATTGTCCCCTATTTCATGAGTACTTAGCCTTTGGAGCTATGAGCCCTTTGAAGCAGGTTACTCTATCCTGGTGCGAGGTATGTAGAAATAGACATCTCCCTCATGAATGTTATTACATGCAAACATATGTCCAGAAAACTACAAAACTTTACTGCACATTCTATAAATCTGTGGGGAATGATGAGAAGGACTGTCGGGCTTATGACCTCTTGCACGAAAGATCAAGAGATACATATAGGATTCAAGGTGAAGTACAACATGAAGGATATGATACACAGTTTAAGTATCCAGGAAGAGGAAAATTCAACCCTTGTGGTTGATTTAGAGGAAGAGGACAAGGAGGAGACATGGGTCGAGGTCAAGGTCAAATCATTTTTTATAACTATGTACATCCAGGACACTTGGCAAGAGACTATCAAAACCCTTGTACCACTTGTAGCTACTGCAACTCATTTGAACATGTTATTGAAGATTGTCCAACATTGTTAGTGAAGCCCCAAGAGAGATGAGGAGGAAACCAAAAAGTATAATTAATCTCAGCAAAACCTCAAGGAGAGGATCCCATAGTCATTGTTATCACTAGAGGAGGCATTGTTACAGGCAAAGAGAGAGTGAACCCAGAAAATACTACAGAAGAATCAAGGGCAGAAGAGCTGCAGAGAAGACACAAGTGTTTGATCCAAGGCAAGAAATAAGACGTTTGAAGATGCAAGAAGAGAATTTGGAAGAGACCGGGCTTATTCATCAAAGACACAACCAGAAGTAAGAGAATGTGGAATGCCTCTGGAAGTTGATTAGTTTGCATCACCTAGAGAAGGAAAAGAGGTAATCAAGATTATGGAATTTTATGTACTTGCATTAATTTGATTAAGGATGAAAGATATGTACAAGAACTACAAAATTTGATTAGACAGTATGAGATCAGTAGGGTAGAACCTATGTTGAATAGAGTAGTACATCAAGTATATATAAAGGGAAGGACAAATAAGAAATTACACCTTAATGCTCAGATTGGATATTATGACATAGATATTGTGGTCCTCAACTTGGGATCCAAAGTCAATGTTATGACGAAGCAGACCTGGGCATTGATGGGAAAACCTAAGTTGATTTACTCCCATATCAATATTAGGATGACTAATCAGCAGGCAGTACGCCCCTTTGGGAGACTGGAACATGTCCCTATGGAAATTGATGGGGTAAGGACATTTTCAAACTTCGAGGTCATTGAGATAGTTGATGGTAGTTGTCCTTATCCTGCATTGTTAGGAATTGATTGGGATTTTAATAATTCCATTTTCATTGACTTAAAGAAAAAAAGAATGACATTTGAAGGTGATGGCATTAGGTTCATCACACCTCTTGATTCTGACGAAGGTCATAGATACACATAACCCAACAGAGAAGAATACCATGCTTATGAACTAGAGAACATATATATAAATTGACATCAAGAAAACATGATTACATTAATCCTACAGCAGATGGGAACTTAACATGGCGAAGTGACAACGCATGCTCATCAGATTTGAAGGAAGCACTAGAGAACTGGCAAAACAAAATGTATGAATTTTCTACTAGAAGGTGTGCTAGATTGACCAGGGAAGTTTGCTGGATTGGCACTCAAGTAATAAATCTACCCATTTGATGGTTTAAATCATTTAGACACATTCTTGTTAGAATTTGAAGAAATTGTACCAGTACAACAACGACTGTTGGCATTGAATGAAGCCTTGAAATCAATGCCAGTGAGATGGTGGGGAACACATCAAAAGAACATCGTGGAATGGGTGCAATGTCACACTTTGATGATGGTGCAACTTTTAGAACAAGTCGACGGGTGCAAAGTTCGATACACAGGTCAGAGTTGTCTGAAGGACCTTGCGTGAATTTGTGAGAAGGCCTGGAGCAACATTCCTCAAAAGTAGTGGGTGCATAAATTCATTAACACTTTAGACAACATTCCTATCAATTAGTATCTTCAATCAAAACTTCAACTCACCACTGTAGATTGGTATGGTATGACTCAGAACTTTGTAGCTACATTCTTATTTGAAAGTTAGTACCCCACAATAGATCAAGCTCTACAAGTTATAAGAAAGAAATTCTTTGAGGAGGCACCTAACCTCCCTTTGGAGCAAGAAGAGGATGAATGGATTACACCTCTTTAGAAAATACAAGGTTTGTTGGCACAGGGGCAGAACCAGGGTTCAATGCTTCAAAAACACACCAACAAAACCCTAACTACTGACCCTTTCAGCAACACCTAGGAAGCAGATAAAGTCTCACCTAAGGTAGAGGTAAGGGTGGTTTTAGGAATCAGATGTTTGCAACCTATCCGGGACATAGATCTGTTATTACAACACCTTAATAGAGCACTTAGCAGTTGTCATTCATTAGTACTTAGACTTTGTCTACATTGCAGATAAACCCTAATTACAGCATAGCGCAGTATTCAACAAGATTCAACACATTCAAGAACTAAGCACATCAACATAGATATAATATAGCATATTATTCACATCATTAGTCACTAAGATATCATATTCATATAAGCATACATCATTGCACTAAGAATTAATCATATGAACCATAAAGCAACCATAATGCACAAAGCAACCACAACACAAAATATACGTGGTTCACCCCCATCCCATGGCTACGTCCACCAAATATTTTTATATTTATTGTCTTATGTCAATCATCAACATGCACACAACCACAAGGTCCTACTCCATATAGGACAAGATATATGCATGCACTTCACCAGATCCTCCCTCCCCGAGTTAGGTTACAACACAAATCCCTACACAAGCCTCTTACATCCACTTGCACTTAGCTCAACAAGTGTCCAAAACAACATGTTGTTGGCCCTTGGGTATGGATGTAAGTGAATATTAAGATAGAAAAGACAGAATGCAAACTACGCAGAAGATACAGTGACTGATACTGGGTCGAAGTGAGCAGAAGAGCAGAAAAGGCGATGCGAAGTAAGAGAAATCAAGTCGTTGGATGAGGAGATCGAGGATGGATAGATAAGAAAGGAAGATGGATCGTGGACAACTCAACAAGAAGAAAAATCCACTGTTGGATGCATTGGAGCACCACGTGAGAAGGAAGGAAATACAAGCTGACGAAGCCCTGAAAACGCGGCTCAAGTTGAGCTAGGTTTTTAGACACCTAGGGTTTTGGTATATAGGGTTTTGACACTTAGATTTTGGCCTAAATATGTTGGTGAGCTATTGTAATGTATAAATAAAGTTCAAGAGGACCTGGGATGGGTTGGTGCTAAGTTGGTTGAGAGTTCATTGTTATTGTGTGATTGAGTGAGTACTATTGTGTGAGAGAGAAGTGTTGGTGTGAGGACCTTCTGTATTGTAAGATCTTCAGTTGGGTGTGAAGATAAACCCTGTAGGTAGGTGCACAAGGAGGGAATACAGAGAGGAAGAGAGAAGACTTGCTAGCTAAGAGCACAGATAAGAACTGTATGCTTTCATCTTAATATATTATAAAGAAAAATTATATGGACGTAGCCCTAGAGAGAGGGTGAACCATGTATATCTTGTGTTATGTGTGATAGATGTTGGGTTCTTTGTCATTTTATATGTTTCTATTGTGATATTGTTTTATATCTAAGATATATCTTGCACAATAGGACTAAGGAAGATAAAGAATACTAGGTTGTTGTGTGTAGTTTCTTTCAATCCATTTTGCATTTTCTCTGGTTGTAGACATTTGTTTCCTGCAACCCCTATAGCTTCTTCGGATGAGACTGCATCTGCCTCGCAGGTGTTGCCGAAAGGGCCAGTAGTTAGGGATTGTTGGTGCACTCTTGGAACTGAATCCTGCTGTTGTGGGTGGGAAATCCCCCTACGGACTAGCATTAAGGGTTCTGTAATGCATGCAGAAATGACCTAAAGTCTCCTACTTTTTACCAACATCCCAATCATAAAACCCGTTATTCATATGTAAATAAAAAGATAAAATATTCAATTCACTATACCTTGACTTCCACGTTTGATGTAGATCCTTTCTCTTTTGGTTTCTCCTTGACTGCAAGTTTCCTCCCAAAGATGACCTACATTGACAAACAGACAAACAAAGAACTCCGAGCATGCATTTGATCTATGAACTAATGGGTTAGAGATTCTATCAAAATATAATAAAATTTAAATATTGACAATCTCATATGGTAGGATGGGAAAAGTACTTCTTTTATTAATCTCACAAGAGTAACCTTACAATAGTGAGATCGACCACCGCTCCTCGAATCTGGTCCTGGGCTCCTCTTCAACTATGCTCCAACTACTTTTGTATATGCTTATCTTCACACACTAGTTGCAAAAGGTTGGGACAAAGGGAATGAGAAATCAGGTAGAGTTTCTTTACAATTATTTTTTTCCTTCCAAATGGGACCCCTACCCCTTCTTTTATAGGCTAGAAAGGGCTAGGTATTTGGTCGAGTGATCGGCTATGGGCGGTCAAACGGTTTAGTTAACTTACCCAAAACTATGTGTTTCATCTGCAACTTTCCATTTTTTGTTCTTTTTAGGTATACCCAGGTTATAGTGGGTCAGCCAGCATACACACACGTGCAGTAGTGGAGTAGGGCATGTATGCCTCAAAAAGGGTGTTTTTTAAGAGGTTGTTTAGTAGTGTCTTGTCAAAGAAGGAAAATTAGATGTCTTGATGCCAGGTAAGCATGTCTGGTGTAATTTAGGGTTATAATAGATGCCCTGTAATGTGTGAGGTCAAAAGAGCATTTGATGGCCGAAATACATTATCAATCTTCACCAACGTACCAAACAAGTGAGCTCAGGGACCAGAATTTGGGAGGTGTCATCTGCAAAATAACAATTGTCTCACTGAGGCAGGCATAACCATGCTCAGGATGAAATAAAATCCTGTTTGCCAACCAAATACACTGTAGATCCATGTCATATAACTATATAAATTGTAGCCGCAAGCAATACACAATGGATCTACATTTTGAAATAAAAAAGATATACATGCACAATATCCATCTTTCAGAAGCTGATAAGGCCTGATGGCTGGAGATGAGGTCTTCAGAGCTCAAGCAACAACCTTAAAATATTCATAACTCGAGTAGGAGTGTAATATGTGTGTACGATTGCACTACCCAGAGGTATTCAATGGCTCATCAAGAACGAACTAAAGGATCTTGATGATCATGCTGAGGGCTTCAATGATTTTGAACAAAGACTTGATTAGGCTTTCGGGATGGTCGGGAATGAGGGCAAGTGTTGTGGGTGGGAATCCCTCCTACATACTTAGCATTTAAGGGCTCTAATCATGCATGCAAAAAATGACCATTTCAAAGGCTTCTACTCTTTCCTATTCTCCCGACACAAAACCCCACATTCATGCAATACAAAGGAGTAAATGATATTCGATAACTCTACCTTAAGTCCTTCATTTGATGTCGGTCCCTTTGCTTTCACTTGCTCTTTTAAGGGGGGTTTTAAGAAGAGTTGATCAATAATGTTTTGTCAAAGAAGGAATCTGAGATGGCCTGATGATAGGTAAGTATGTCTAGTGCAAATTAGGGTTATAACATATGCCCCCTAATTTGTGAGGTCAGAAGAGCATCTGATGGCCAAAATACATTACCAATCTTTATCAATGTACCATATTAGTGAGCCTAGGGACCAGAATTCGAGAGGTTCCATCTACAAAATAACAACTGTCTCACTGAGGCGGGCATACCCATGCTCAGAATGAGATAAAATCATGGATACCAATCAAATACACTATATATCCATGTCATATAACTATATAAAGTGTACCCACAAGTAATAAATCGCATATCTACATCTCGAAATAAAAAATATATACATTTATAGTATCCATCTTCTAGAAGCTGATAAGGCCTGATGGATGGAGATGAGGTCTTCAGAGCTCGAGCATCAACTTCAAAATCTTCAAAACTTGGGTAGGAGTGTAATATGAGTGTACCACTTCACTATTGAGAGGTCTTCGATGGCTCATCGGTCATGGACTATAGGATCTTGATGATCAGTTTGAGAGCTTCATGGATTTTGAACAAAGACTTGATTGGAGTTTCGGGATGGTTGGGCATGAGGGAAAGAGACAAAATGCAGATGGGCTGACTTAGGCTTGGTAAAAACTTCCCTTGGAAAATAGCACGACAAAAGCTGAGACTTAAGCATCATGGAATTAACATAAGTTCATGAGGCAGGAAGCAACACAAGCTCTCCATATGTTTGGAAGAATAACCAAATGGAGGAGGACACAACTCAATGTAACAAGAACAACTTCCTAAGGTCATATTAAATCCCAAGGCTTGAAAAACAAACAAAAGGATGTGCTTTATCCAAGGGTGACTCATTGTGCTTCCAATATAAACAAAATACTTTTCCCTTCCTCTTTTTGGGGTATATTTGATTTTTTTGTCTTTTTCAATAATTTGGGAAAAAGAATAAAAGAATTCTATGTTACGAAGGATGAATGAGTGTCACAAACATACAAATTCGAGGCACAAGGACAAGACTGATGTTCAAAGCAAGGACACTAAAAAAAAATCCTTCTGGGGCCAAAGGTGTCAGGACACAAAGGCAAAGTGCTATAGGGCTTGCATATAAGGCATGTTTCAGATGGTTCGATTGAGAGAAACATGGAGTCGGCATTAGACCAAAGACGTGGGTCTACAAATGCGATTAATAAGACACACAATGGTAATGTCCTTTGATGTAAGTTTTAATGAGCCCGGAGGAGGTAATCTTGGTGGTTTTCATATTTAGAGAGTCTGAAAAAACGTAAAAGGAGACTCGGATGGGGTACATTTTTTGAAATTAGTCTAGTCGGTTCGAAAAAGGGGTAAACTAGAACCAATGAGACGTCTATTCAAAACTATTTTAATGAGTGTGATAAAGACAAGATCACTCGACAATGTTTTCATTTTTAAGGAGTTTGAAAAAAGCTTAACTATGCACTCCGTCAGGAATGTTCTTCTAGACCATTTTAACGAGTGTGAAACAATAAGGTCACTCGACGATCTTTTCAATTTTAGGGAGTCTGAAAAGAGCTTAACTATGGACTTCGTGGGGGTTCCTTTTTCCTAAATTTAGTCCCTCAGGCCCGAAAAAGGGTTAAAATTATACCTGAGGGTACTCTTCTAGAGATCTAAGGCCTCTAGAGTATACCTTTGTTAGTACAGTTGACCATCCAGACCGAAAAAAGGGGTAAACTGCCGCCGAATAGACGTGACTTCAAATTTTAGTTTAACAAACGTGAAAGGCCATAATATCGCTTGGCAATCTTTTCATGTTTAGAGGGTCTGAAAAGGGATTAAAAGAAGACCCGTTATGTTTTGGGAGTACCCGTTATGTTTTGGGAGTCCTGGGGGTGAGATCAAGAGTGATAAGGAATCATGCAAATGAGGCTCAAACTCGTAATCAGGAAAAACTAAAAGGGACTCCCAGGGAAATAGTCGTTAGTGACAACATGGACACCATAATGCAACCAGGATCTACCTAGGGCATCCATGTTATGGTAATCTCTACCCCCAAATTACAACACTTCTAAAGAAACAATAATGGTTATGTGTCACAACTTGGTGGGATTGATCCTATGGCAAAGTGGAAAAGACAACGAGATGCATAAAGTGGAGGTGTAATCCTAACTTAAATGCAATGAGTTGGAAAAAATGACCTTTTACCAAAGCACCATCAAAACGCCCCAAATCTCAAAAACAATTCCCAATACCCAAAGTAATACTTCCCATGAACATCCAAAGAAGACTCCTGAACCATCTTAAATGATTTTCAGTTTAGAAAAAGTGACAAAAGGGTCCGAAAATTGACAAAAAGAAGCCAAAACCTCTATAAATAGAAGCCGACAACTCATTATCACCATTGTTAATTTAGAAATTGACTAAAAACCAAAACGACCCCTTTGTGAAAATAATTGATTCTGGGATCCTTGGTGGACGAAACAACCATCTGCTTGGACCAAGTAAGTATAAACTACCTCATCTTGCAATCTAATTCTTTATTTATGCATTTAGTTTCATTTTTTGAGGGGGCATCGACCTTCAAAAGGTCAGCCCTACGTCCACATGGGCTATCCTATGATAGCCCACGTGTACACTCACTATGTCTTATGTCAGAACGCATGTACACATGATTGTCATCACAACAGCCCACGTGGACCCTCCATTTAGTGAAAAACAATTAAAAAAGAAAGAGTTAACCCTCCTAAACTTTGCCCATGTGCAGGATGTATGTGCACTGGAGAGAAAGAGAGAATGAGGATATTAGTGCATTGGTTGGGGAATACCCTAATGTTGTTGCTGCGTTAATACAATGTGGATTGTTGAAATTTTTTATGTGTCCTTCCATGCAAGCACAACCTAGGATACTGAATGCCTTGGTTGACTATTGGCATCTGGACGCAAAGGCCTTTATGCTAGAGGGGAAATCACTGGTTCCAACCACAGAGGACATATACTTTCTAACTAGCCTCTCCAGGAGAGGGAAACTAGTCAACTTCTATATGTTTCCCTCTGGGCCTCACAATATATCGGAGTTGATTGGACTCCATTGTGAGGCGGGTACAAACCGGATGAAATCGAAAGTGTCGATAAGCAAGATCTCAGACTTAGCACTACAGGTGATCGTGTTTCTCATCGAGCGGATTACTAGGTCTGTGGCTTTGCATCAGGCATCCCGTGCACAGATGAACTATGTAGTTCAATGCTTAAATGCAGATTTTTTATTGGAGCACCACATTACTGGATTGTATGAAGAGGCAGCTAATAGACTGTCGGTTGCAAACTTAGAGGAACTTCGGGTTTGGAATGATTCTTTTCTCTTTCTTCTTTGAAAGAGTGCCCAGTTTCAGCCCTCAAGAGGTGGTATGAGGGAATCATGCCTCTCTTCCCACGATATGCAGATGGACAGTGTTGCTGCCACGATAGGGGGGAGGAAGGACCAATGAGTCTTTTGATGACAACTTTTTTTCTTGGTTGTCGTGACAGATCCCAGTCATAGAGGATTACCCTTCTGCTAGGATTGACTTTTAGAGAGACCTTGAGATACCGGTATCCCCCGACGAGGAGAAAGGAGAGATGGGTAAGTTTGCATCATTTTTTTATTATTTTTTTTAACCATATGTAAATTTTATGTCATTTTTTATATATATAATTTGTTTTTATACCATATCATTTGATAGATATATGTCTATTATATGCAGATGTGGGGCCAGTGCGACTAGCAGATTATGTGAGGAATAGGCGATGTCCTTTTCCAGGGGCTGCACCCACCACCACAGGGGGACCAACAGCATTAGGAGAGCTTCCAACAAATGAGGCTGAGGGTTCTGAGACGAGTATAGCAAAATTTTACCTCGCTCACTCGCACAGTCCCCATGGTAGAGATTGAGGATCTTCCACCGTCTATGCAGCCTCATGTAGTGGGGGCTCCACGGACGTGGGTCTGGAGTTTTTGATGTTTGGAAAATGTCAT
>CBVK0100247108.1:3877-17470 GCA_900067695.1 Picea abies | reverse complement strand
CAGAACCTCTCTCTTCCTTGGATTTCCTTTCCATGCCTTGTCTTCCCATGGTCTAGGTCATGGTCTATGTCATGGTCTAGGTCATGGTATCAGTCATGGTCAGGGTGTAGGTATAGTTCTAAGTCATGTTTTAGGTCTGGGTCTAGGTCTATGTCATTGTCTAGGTCTAGGTCTAGGTCCACACCTAGGTCTAGGTCCATGTCTATGTCTATGTATAGGTCTAGGTCATGCCATGTCTAGCATTTCCTTTCCTTGAATTTCCTTTCCTTGCTTTGAATTTCCTTGGCTTGCCTTGCCTTTCATTTCCTTACATTTCCTTGCCACGACTTTCCTTTCCTTTCCTTGCCATACCTAGACCTATGCCTAGACCTTTCCTTTCCATGCCTATCCTTGCCTTTACTTTTCATGTATATCATTTCCTAGCCTAGCCATGCATTTTATATCCTTGCATTATGATGCCATGCCTTTCATTTCCATGCCATGTCGCTCGGTTTGGACATTATGTCCCCAGACCAAATTTCCAACATGTCCCTAAATGACTTGAGGAGGCGATTTAGGTAACTAGGTTTAAAGTAAAAAGTTTACAAAGAAAGTGCAAATGCATACAAATATAAATCACATTATACTAAATATAAATAATACAAATAGAAGTGTAATAATTACAAATATAAGTGAACAACATTTTCAATCTAACACTTCACCAGCTATAAATGATGTTAGTAAATCTTCTTCTTGGATTAGTAATCTTTAGAATTATTATTTAAAAATATATATATGTAAGTATATATAAAACGAATAATAATTTAAACAAGTATTATCATATTAATAATCCAAATTTAAAATTTAAATTTCAATAATTATACAATCTTGAAAATTAAAATATTAAAATTAAACAATAATTATATATTATAATTATTTTTATGTAGAAATTATATTTACTAATATTTATAATAATCATACACTTTATACTATGTAAAAATATATCATGTTTTCCATAAACATATTATTTACATAAAAATTATCAATTATCAAACTTAGTTAACAACTCCATTTCAAAGGGCTCAATTCTCTAAATCACATCAATCTTTTAAATATATTATTCTAATTTACCATAGCATAAAATACAACCCACTAGACCATAACACATTAAAAAACAATCACACGATTGCATTAAATTAAATCACGAAATCAAGATCATATTTAAAAAGCATAACCATTAGAGCCCGAGGCATCTTGAAGTCAAAATATCATGGGATTGACTAATATGAACGTAGAATTAGAGTCGGACGCGTATTGAAGTCGAAATTTCCACCTCCTTCCTTCCCTTTCCTCAATGTGGGATTGACTAATATGAACCGAGAGTGGATGGATGAGAAAGAGTGAAGTCAGAATCTCCATTTGTAATAAAAAATGTAACCATATGTGTAAGGACTCAGTGTTGTCTTCTTGTTTAATGTTTTGGTTTTTTTTTTTTTAAATTGGTGATATAAATTTGAACGATATCACAATTTTTTGTTTTTTATATTTCATTTTTAAATGTATAAATGGATTTAGTGTGTTGAAAAATTCATGTAGCACTCGGATTATATAGACTTAAACATTTAAATCTGTAGATCCAACACTTACTCATCAGATTTCGAGCAAAATTAAATAAAAAAAATCCTCAGAAAATGGAATGTAGAACAGTTAGACTACATTGTAAGGACTTTGCAAGAGATGTTAGTGGCAATGGCATGACAAAACCATAGAAGGCATGTTGGGCATACTTCATAAGTTTCATGGTGAGTCTATATGTTTTGGTAGTTTCGGTAGACTTCGTCACTGACTTGATGATTTGTGAAACGATTGGGACGGTGAATTAGTGCATATGTTAGGAGGATCAATGATATCTTATTAGATAGGATGGATGACCGACGAAGCACTGCATAACGGGTTTTGGCAAAAGACGACACTTCTTGGCAATGTGATAGATTGTGTGTGTTATCTATTGCAATACAATAATGTTGATAAGTGCATTGAATATATGTGAACCCTTGACGAATGAGGAACATAATATCCATTGGCTATCACGTGTTGACTTAAATGGATGATAACATTTTCTTGTGTTGGGTAGTGGGTTGTTCAAGTATGTTTGGCTTGAAGGAGACAAAAATAAGTTTCCTATGGGTTGGGTTGCAATGATGTAGCATCGCTTATGGTGAAATGAGCATTCTGACATTTCACATGATTGATAGTGCCTAGCTTGAGTTTGGTCAAGACATGTTAATTAGATGTATTCTAAGAGATATAGGCAGTCGATGGTCATGCTCAACTAGTGAGGTCATGTCAATGTTGCATGTGAATTGGACTTGAGTGGTGAGGGATGCTTGAGTGGGATAAAAAGTCTAGCCCCATGACAAATGGCATCAAAGACATGTTCAAATATGGAAATTGTGGAAGTGTCTCTTCACCACCAACACCCCTTTCATTGGAGGAGTTTATGGGACCATGTTGACCAAGACATTAACAATTCAAGTGGAGGAGAATGTAAGGATCCAACTTGAGATGTCATTGGCAATGGCACGAAAGCAGGTGTAATGTCCCCACTTTGGGACATCATCACAGGGCAGGGATTTATGATGACCAGAGTAGCCAGATGGATGCTAGAGCAAGTACAGGGGTATTTGAGAGAGGGTAGATCAACAAAGTGTTTGACGAAATACCTCACTCAGAAAAAGTTTGAAAAAGACACCAAAACAGTGATGATCCTTGCATAATGGCTTGGGATCATTACAGCAGGCACATAGGACATACTTTGCAATTTGTATGGCAAATCCACATGCTTTGGTATCCTTGGTGATCGACTCACAGTGACTTGTGAGACAATTGGGATGGTGTACTAGCACGTAGACTAGGAGGACCAAGGATGTTTTGTCGAGTAGGATAAACAACCAACGAAATGTTACATAGTGGGATTTGACGGAGGACAACATGGATTCACAATGTGATATATTTCATGTGTTATCCATGGCAAGACAACAATGTTGATAAGTGCATCGAAGATATGTAAATCCCCGACGAAGGAAGGATGTGATTTTCATTGATGATAGCATGTCATGATCTTCATTAATTATCGTGTGTCGACTTAAATGGATGATAACATGATTTCATATTGAGTAGTCCATTGATTAGTAGGGAAAAACACATAACAGAGTGAATTCCCAACCCGGGGTCTTCGTCTCAACCCTGAAACGGTATGATTCTAATCATGTGAATACATGACTTGATGTTGAACATGGTAGAAACCACTTGATTACCGATCATTGAGGTATATCGTTAACTAGTGCGAGGGAAATCACCAATGATGACAATGATTCCAAAGGTACCTTTAGTACATCCCAATGAATGTGAATAAGTGAGTTGAGGTCGAACATTCGTGAGATCATTTGATCAGAGGTCATTGGTGTAAACCTATTGTTGGAAGCAAGGAGGCCTGCCATTGAGGCATGCATGTTCCAAGGTACTAATTTGTTTCTAATTCTAATTCCCAAATGATGTGCTAAAGTCTACAGGGAAATACTCATCGAAGGAGGGCCATGATGTATCCCCCATCATTGACACAAAAATGACACAGGAAAGTGATGTAAGATGGTAGAAATGATGAATATGGACTGACACAGGAATGGAAAAATGTATTACTGCAAATGGTTGGTTTTTAAATGAAACTTCCCTTGAACATTGTGAGGCAGGACACAAGACTTGGCAACATTAACATGACTCATTTGAGAGATGGACCAAAACATAGTGCAATGATAACTGGGGCACTCTTCGAGTGAGCCGAAGGAGTAACATGACTCGTGGGATTGGTTAGAGGCAAGAAAATTGACCAATTGTAAGGCGAGACACAAACAAGTGTCATATTCAAGGGTGAAAAAAAATTTCCATCAGGGTTCCCAAAGAACTTGACCCACTTCCTTCAATTTTACCCCACCATGATCGGTAAGCACCTCTTTGTTTTTTAACGAGCTTGAGGAGGATAACAGATGCTTAGTATAGCTTATATTTGATGAGTCCCTTGACATATTTTTAAGGAACTTGAAGAAGAAGGGGTTCGGTCTTAAATGCGTCCTGAAGATTGGATCCATGTAAGTCCTTCAATGTGTGTTTTAACGAGCCCAAAGAAGGTAAGCTCACAGTCTTTTCATGTTTAGAGAGTCTAGAAAAATCATAAATAAGACTCCAAGGGTGTCTTTTTCGTAAATTTATTCTCCTAATCCCGAAAAAGAGTAAAATAATACGAAGAAATTTCTATTCATGCTTGACTAGAGTATACCTTTTTCGTAGTTAGTCTAATGAGGCCAAAAAAATGGGTAAAATACCACTCGAAATATGACCTTTAAAATCCTTTTAACGAGTGTGAAAGGAAATAAGCTCATTCGACAATCTTTTTATGTTTTGGGAGTTTGAAAAGAGCTTAAAGGAGACTCCAAGGGTTCCTTTTTCGTATAACTTTTACAAGTCTAAAAAAGAGATAAAATTATACTCGGTAACTTATTCTCATGTATTTAACGAGCACAAGAAATAACAAAGACTGAGCTCGGTAACCTATTCTCATGTATTTATGAGCACGAGAAAGAACAAAGACTAGGATCGTTATAGAAAAGAATACTACATTACGATGGGAATGAACCCCAAGCGAGAATCACTCCTTGCAGCATGTCTTTCTAGAGATTTACTGCAAAACGAAAGAAGCATGATGCAAATGGCTAGTGTGAAGAATAATTGCAATGGCTATAAGAAAATGAGACGACAAATAGCACAAAGAAGTAGAAATCTATTAGAAAATGAGATGACAAATAATAGTGAAGCAGTGGCAAGCACAACCATTAAGCAGGCAATCTGTTTCACTTTTTAACGAGCTTGAAACAGAAAAAGAACTATCCTCGGGTGGTACCCATGGGTGGTTGGTACTTTTCCCCTAGATGAAAAGATAGAGGCTTAACTCCAACATGATGTCAAGAGGCTAGAGACATGGCCCCCAAGTTTTGTTTCATTCATCGACTCTTCTCTTATTGCTAATGTCTATACCCAATAGACTACTGGCTACTAATAGGAAAATTTTCACTAGCAAGGGAGGAAGAAAGAGGATCAACCAACCTAGGTGGATGAAATGAAGGTTCATGTACGAGTTCTAATGAAAGACTCGACTTCAACAGGAGAGGTGGTTGTTTCATTTTTTAATGAGCTTGACACAAGAAAAGAACTATGCTCATAACCTCTGGGTTTGATTCTCAGACTTTTGTTTCATTTTTTAACGAGCTTGCCACAGAGAAGAAAACTATGTTCGTGACCTCTGTTTCATTTCTTAACGATATTGACATAGAAACAAGAACTTTTCTTGACTCTAGTTTCAAATTTTAATGATCTTGGAATCTAAAATAAAACTATGCTCATGAACTCTTCTTGATTATGACTTCCAAGAGGACAATGCTTTAGAAGGAATACATGTCAAGGGACAAACCTCAATCATGGCTTCCAAGAGATCTTCGTTGAATGGAATAAAAATTCTTTGGATGAAATACATATCGAGGGCCACAATAGGGGTAAGGAGATCATGATAGGGGTAAGGAGATCATGGTCTAATATCCCTATTGAAGATATCACCATGTCAACCACCGGATCTAGTTGATAAGGGGCCTCATCCAGAGTTGAACACATGGGACATGTTGCCACATAATTAACCTGTGGCGGGGTCGATACCACTTGAACATAATGACCATTTAGGGAAGGTGGGTGGTTGATGGTCAAATGAGGACCAACAAATGGAAGTTTTTCGATAGCCACACTTTTTCCATTATGAGGAAAACATATCGCTCGAAAGAGAGTGGACATGATAGCTTTCATGGTGTAAATATAATCTCACCCAAGGAGAAAAGTAAAATCCAAGGGGTCATGAACTACCATAACATCAATATAATTTTTTTTCCCTCCTAAAGTGACAGGTAATTGAGGAAGGATTCCTAAAGGTTGAGTGATTTGTTTGTTAAAAGATAAAAGATTATGGGTGACTGACAAAATTTGAGGACAACCTAAAGCTTTCAAAGTAGTTGAGGGTAGGATACTAACGAAAGCACATTCATCTACAATAATATGAGGAACGTCCCTACCAGAAACCTGAAGAGTGATTTGGAAAGGTACGTAGGAAAGAAGACAAGGTTCATTTATCCCATGCCAATAAAAAATAATGGTCTCATTACTTGGAGGGGGTTCTACATCAGGAGGAGAAATGCCCCCTTGTAGGGTAGAATCTGTATTAACAAGAAAACAATGAGCAATACTAACTTCACTCTTTAACGAGAGAGTGGGATCAACCGATGACGGAATCAGATTGATCACTTGGCAGATGTTTCTCTCTAAGGGGAGAAAGGGATCGAATGATGATGGAATTGGGTTGAACAATTAGATTTCACTCCTCAAGGGAAGAGTGGGATTGACTGACGATGTAACCAAATCGACCACTTTAGCTTCACTCTTCAAGGGAATAATGGGATCGATTGATGAAGGAATTAAATCGACCACGTTAGAAACCAGTGGTGGGTCAGGAGAGAGATTACAATAAGTAGTCGGAGGTTGTGGTTGGGGAAAAGTCACATCTTCCAACAAGCGTAAAGATTCATCCATACGAGGAAAAAAGTGAGTACGATATATGCCCCGACATAACAGCTAATGAATAGTAACTCTACCTTTCTTATTTCCAACCTTACTTTCACTAGTTGACAGGTTGTCACCAGCATGATGACCAAAGGTTGATGACATAGGATGATGAGGGCACATAGACCACACTTCTAAGACCTTGGTTAAACCAGGGAAATTCCGAAGAAGGTGGTCACCCTTACAAATCCTGAAAGGGTATTTAGGCTTGCGAGTTGTGTATTTAGGCTTGCGAGTTGTCTTGGTAGGTTTGTGAGTCTCATCAATATTCCCAACTTGATTGACAATAACTGGTTTATTTCTTCCAACATGTCCTGCAGTGGTTGGAAGTCTGGCCCCTTGATTATTTTTTTCCTTCTTAATCTTCATTTTCTTCTTCTTTTTATCCAGCTGGTTACCGACTTCAGATCTTTCACTAGGTAAAGGAGAAGAAAGGGAATAAGATGCAATTGGTAAAGAAGGCGAAGGATCAACATGAGGTGGATGTGCATTCAAAACACTAGGTGCATTCGAGATTATGGGAGTGGAAAATAACCATACCAGTAACCCTATGGTAAATCCGGGAAGACTCAATGTGGCAATATAAGGAGGACCAACATTTCCAAAAGAATAAAAAACAAAAGATTCCTTGGGAAAATGGGTTCCTGCATTAGTAGTTCCAGGAATTGATGCCATATTCCCAAACTCAACCTAAGGAAAACAAACAACACACACTAAAAAATCTAGGAAGCAAACAAACAAACAAACCTTTCCACAATGAAACCACTAGTTGGTGATGAAATCCAACATCGCAAGATCAATATAGGAAGAGGATGAGATAGAGTCGGTGGAATAGTTGCGTTGGTGACCTACTTAACAGACTTACACCCTAATGCAAGTTACCGCACGACAAAACTTGGGTTACCCTCCAAGGATCATGAGTGAGTTTGACCAACGTCTGCCCCAGGTACAACAAAGACTTTCCCCTTCACCATCACCTTGTTTATGAGCCCTAAATATTATGGTCTCTAAGGTTACCACTTACAACACCAAATCCCAGGGAATCACTTGAAAATCAGGTATACATGCAAGGGTAAGGCCAAAACCCAAAATACCCTTGAGAGGTGCCTCAGACTGAGGTGCGAACCTCTCGAGTGATCCCCATGTGTCTTATGACATTGTTTGTAATACATGAATACCACTCCACTAAGACCAACGAAGTGAGATTAGTTACTCCATTGGCCCCAATGTGACTTCGTGATTAACCCTTTTGTGAGAAGGGTTTCCCAGGACAGTGACATGGAAAATGGATTTCTCTACCTAACTCAAGATTCTATGTTTTTTTTGTAGCTTTGGAGAGTTATATTCACCACTTACTCCAAAGCCCTACAACAAATCTAATGTAGGTTTGCAGAGCCCTAGAAAGAAAAATCTCTAGATAGATTTTAATTAGTGCTTTAATTTTATGGATGTCTGTTACTCAAAAGGGATATGAATGCAACTTGACTATTGTTTGCACCCAATTCGTCACTTGGTGAGCAAATAAAGGGTGCTTAAATGCCCAGTTGGGTCATGCTTAGCATGACAACTATAGAGGAAAGAGTTAGAAAAATAACAACAAAACTATAAGCAAGAATTAAACTAATAAAAGCTAAAACTATGAGCATATGGAAAAAGAAATAACAAACACAAAGGACCAATATCACCAATGTTTTTAGGCTTGCTTATAGTTTTGTTGTTATTTTGCTAACTCTTTCCTCTACAGCTGTCATGCCCAGCAAGACCCAACTGAGCATTGTTGGGCATGACAGCTGTAGAGGAAAGAGTTAGAAAAAGAACAACAAAACTATAAGCAAGAATTAAACTAATACAAACTAAAATTATGAGCATATGGATAAAGAAATAACAAATACAAAAAGACCAATATCACCAATGTTTTTAGGCTAATCAATTGATGAAATCAAAGCACAATGAAGAAAGGGGACTATGAGCCCCTTCTTTCTCCAATGGAAGGCTCTTGAGGCCCTCACAAACTTGCTCTCCTTACAATAAGAAAATGAGAATGATGGTGAAAGAACTCCTAGCACATCCACTCAATAGAGAGGTGGATAGCTCAATGAAATGGTGCTAATGTGTTATTGCCAAGGAGTGAGTCCTTAAAACAATCTAAGCAACATAAAATTACATGAAATTCCTTGAGAACATGATGTTTCTTCATGGCTTTTTATAGCATAGCATTGGGTGATTATGTAACTCCTTTGAAGTGTGAAAAGGGGTTCTTTAGGGCTTAATTAAGTCTTTGACCAGCCTACCATGCGGATTCAGCTCAGATTTGAGGGTCAAATCGACTTGGGAGCTGATCCATAAGTGGTTGGGAGGCTGACCAATTCAATAAATGCATCGTTTAGCAGGTGCACGGGCTTTTGCGCTAACAACCGCGCATCGTGCGCGTATGCGTGCATAGTACATTCCTATTCCGCGCATATGCACTTGCACCCAACTTTTGTAAAGCGCCCTTCAATTTTTGGTTACTTTGTATAGTTTTTGACCCTTTTGCAATGCTGTGAAATTAATTCAGTGCCGTGAATGACTTCATTATTGTTTGATGATGCTGAGTTCTTGTCGCCATGTGCGGACGAAATTTCAGTGATAACAGATGCCCCCTGATGGATGAGGTTAGGAGCACACGTATAGCCGAAATCCATCAATGTTTCTTCTACTGAGAATGGCGTTGTAAGAAAGAGAAAGAGTGGGACCGTGTAGAGAAATCCTTTGGAGAAGAAAGGAACCGGTAGAACCCAACCTTCCAAACTGTGCGTAACAATATACAACTGTGTACAAACGACGTGGGCATGCCCCATGCTTGTGTAATGTAAATCTGACAAAATATGACAGAAGTGTTGGTGTAGATAACTGCAGTTCCCTCGGGGGCGGTAACAATAAAGGCAGAAGACAATTCTGCAAAGGAATATACTCTGACCAACAGGAAATGATCGTTGTAATAAGCAACGACGATGATGTGGGCATTGATGGCCCTACCAGGTTCAGAGGTCTTTCGAAAATGATAAAAAGAATTGCAATAGTCGCAAAGTAAGTGCAATAGTCGCAAAGTAAGACCCACCATAACATGAGAAAGTGTTGGCGTCGAATGTTATGGGGGCCAACGACAGCAGGGAGCAATGGTGTTTCACCCTGTGCCGTCCGATATTTCTCATTAAATGGAGAATGAGAATCAAGATACTATCGCCCTTCTAGAAAAAGTGTGCTGCTGTCGACAAAAGGGGAACGTGACTCCCAGAAGCAAAGGGATTCATAGAATCTACTGAGGTGAGGAAGTGGCAGAGGTACATGGACAAAGTTAAAAAGTGGGAAGACTCAAGACTGCCCTTGGTTGGAGGGTGTATGATATAATGAGTGGCCGCAATCGTGTGACAAGGTCGAGTGTTAGGGGGACACCACGACCGAGGATAAGTTGTGCTAGAGGCGGGACAAGGTGAGAAAATTTAGAGGGTAGAGGCAAGTGACCTGTGAAGTACTCTGAAGATATGGACGATGCCGGCAAGGGAAGATGAGAAGCAATGCTCCAACCAAGGGTGACATGGGTTGCGTGTGGCCAAAAAGGAAGGAAGTCGCCAACAGTGACGAAAAAAGAAAATGTAATGAATGGAAATAAAGGCGTTTGTACAATAAATAATGAATAATTTGGGAAAAATGTACAAATACAGAAACGGGTGCCCCAATGTGAAATGAGTGCCCCAGGGAGGGCATAAATTTCTTGGAAAACAAATGAAGGGTGGGGGCCCCATTGGTGAGTTTCTGTATGAGGTAGGTGAAATGAAGATAGGTTCGTAGATGGGAAAACTGATGGTGGATGAAATGGAGGGTTCATGATCCTGCGGAGTTGCAGGTAAAAAGAATAGAACCATAAAGAGATGATCTGGGAGTCCATATGGGAAGCTAGCAAAATGAGGAGAAGGAGTATGTGGTTGATTCGCAACATGATTAAAGACTATCGAGACTCCCATCCCTAAAGGGTAATGGAGAACAACATGAGTGTCAAAAGTGTCATAAGGTGCTATGAATGGGACAACTCATGTGGGTAAGAAAGCTACCGGGTAACAGTTCCGAAGATGAAAAATAGAGGTGTGAGTACTACAGAGCCGGGACTGCGTATCCTAAAGGCCAATATCAGAGGGTGTGACTGGAAATGTAAATGCAATACAGTGGGAGAGACTACATGCTAGTGCTGAATATATAACTGAAGGAATGATGTTGAGGGAGGATGATCAAGTACCTACACATAGAATAACCAAATACCCAAAGTGAACAATATCTGAAGAAAATCAAAGATATGAGCATGTATGAGATAATTGTGACAATGCGCATGCGTACCTGACCATGATATGAAAAAAAGGTGCCCCAGGGGCTCAGGATAAAAAGTGACCCAGGGACAGCTGTGATGTAGGTGGCAGGATGCTGATCCTGTGGCTGAAGACGGTTTGATAAATGGACGCCTTGGGCTCCTGGAATGGTGAGTGGAAGTTTGGCAAAAGGCCTATATATAGTTGTAGGGCCCACATTGCCACCTCATTTGTACCTGCTGCAATAGTGACTGGACGAGCAGATTTCATAGGAGATTTGGAGATTCAGGGAGGACGAGGCAACTAATCGATGTTCTGCAATTTTCAGGTTAGTGGTCTGATCATCCTGCATAGAAATAGGTTTTCAATTTTTGGGCAGGGCTGGTACGGGGGGCCGTACTGGGGTAATTAGAGGAATTTGTCTGGGGTGTGGGCCCACATGCGCGAGCAATTTGGTGGAAGGCACGCATACGTGCACGCCTGTCCATCGATTATATGCGCATGGGTGCACGAGAGAGGGAATTTAAGGCGCGCCCTAGGGGCGTGCCTGTGAGTTGAATAGGCGCACATAAGTGCGCGCCTGTGGTTTGGACAGGTGTGCACTTGTGTGCGCCTGTATGATGAACAGGCGCCCTCAGAAGAGCGCATGTGCAGTGAACATGCCCGCATAGATGCATGCCTATATAATGAACAGGCGCGCATGTATGCACACCCGCGGGTGAAAATACCGCACCTTTGAGGCAAGTTTTTAAGGGTAGAAAACGAGTCTGTTTGATGCTATTTGATGGGTATCTGAGATGATAGAGGACTCTATGTTGATTGCAGGTTTCCAGCAGCGGCGATGGCTGTGCTGTGGAAAGAGCGAGACTGGGCCCAGTTGCGAGATGTTGTGGCCAATGCGAGGCCGGAGGTGCGAGCGACTTTAACAACCTGTGGGTTGCTAAATTTTTTTGAGTGCCCATTGATACGGGCATAGGAGTATTTACTTTAGTTCCTACTCCAGATGTGGAGTCCGGAGCTGCACTGCTTCCTCATGTGAGGAGAGCAGATCCCCTTCACTGCAGTGGAGGATGTATATTTTTTGACTGGGCTCCCCTTCCGGGGAACGCCTCTACCGGCAGAGCTTGTGCTCTCAAGGGATACGCCCCTTACCACGATTGGCACAAGATACTGCTCAGGCCCGGACTTTATGTCGGGGACGGTGGTGAGCATCAGTGCTATTGATGCCCTATCACATCGTTGTATAGCGGCGATGATTGTGCGGATATACGGGTCACTTGCGACCCAACGGATTAGTGGTGGCCAGTTGTTGGTGCTGGAGAGGGTGGTGGTGGGCTGTGAGCGGTTCGCATGGGGGCTGACGCTACATGCATGGATGATCGCGCAGTTGGACCATTGTCGATCCACAGGTACAGGAGAGTTTTATTTTGGCTCAATCCTAGTAGCCTGGTTTTTGGAGAGGGTGTCGATGCTATGCCCGAGGGTTCTGCTAGAGATGCCAGGGGCACGAGAGCCACGCTTGAGGCGGTGGTCTTCAGTTTTGGTTCGCCACGGTGGTGGCGAAGGTGGCCATTACTTTTCGGCACAGGCGACATAGATATGGTGACATATGCCGCAGGTAGTACTTCGGTACCCCTATGCTGGGGTTGACTTCCGGGGTGACCCGGACATGGTGCTGCCTCCAGGGGAGGTTTTTGATCATCGAGGTACGTTTTATCATTTGTGCATGTTGTTGATTTCTTTTGGTGTTTTTGAGATATCAGTCCATATGTATGTGATATAGATGCTGATAAGATTTTTGTTGTTTGTTTTTTTCATGTGCATATGTGGCACCTTGCGGATGTGAGGTGGAGATGTCGAGAGCGCTGGCTCATCGAGAGCTGGAGAGACTACCACATGGAGAGAGACGGCGGTAGGATGATGCCACGAGGCAACCAACAGAGCCCGAGAGGGCAGCGAGGAGGCGCCGGTTCGACAATCCTGGTGCAGGGCCATAACATAATCCTCTGGTAGCAGTCGGAGTAGACTTTGATGATATACGCTGTCGTTTGGAGACGGTGTTGCAGGATGTGCCTGAGGACATGTGGAGATGGATCCAGGATGAGAGCTTCCTGGGGCAGTGTGTGGGGGTGCCGCCACCATGGTGGGCCATAGTGTGGCGAGCACCAGTGCTGACTATGATGACTAGTGGACGCTTGCCATCGGGGCAGGAGGGTCCTGTGGGTGGTCCTCCACCACCGCCTGGGGCAGGTGGGGGTGGGCCACCACCTCCTCCTGAGGGAGGAGCAGGTGGGGGTGCGATAGAGGCCCCTTGATGTATGATGTATACCTTTTTGATTGTATATATGCTGGTGAGCCGATTTTTGTACCGAGGTGCAGCACTGGCTTACGGGCATATGTATTTTTGTATGTAAACATTCGGATGGCCGGAGAGGCCTTTATATATATATGAGTATACATATTCTGAGATCCTGATGTTGTCTACATGTATTTTTTGTTGATGATGATGATGTCTATTCTATCTATATGCTGTGACAGGATTTATGAGATGTGTTATGTATGT